>VWZV01004012.1:176874-409648 GCA_013397155.1 Irena cyanogastra
GAGCCCCGGCGCCGCCGCCCCGCCATGGGGTGCTGATGGCCGGGCCCCGCCGGGCACCCCGCCGCCGCGCAGGGGAGGTGAGAGCCGGGAGGGGACGGGGGGATCGGGGGTGCGGGGGGTGTGCTGTGCAACGCCGCAGTTGTAAACGTTGTAATTATACACGCGCAGAGTAAAGGCGCGCAAGGCATCCTGCCAGCGGTGCTTTGTGTGCCCGTGCGGGTGCGGTGCCCGTCGGGTCCCCGTCCCGTCCCTCCGCTCCATGCAGGGGCTCAGCAGCGCATCTCTGCCCCAGGTGTGACTCTGGTCACAGCGCGACGCGCGGCATTTACCGCCAGAGAACGTTAAGGCGTTGGAATGCACCTTAAAGACCACGTCTTCGCAACCCCTATGCCATGGCCACGACACCTCCAGGTGACCAGGTTCTCCCAAGCCCTAGCCAACCTGGCTTGGAACACTTCCAGGGTTGGGGCATCCACAGCCTCCCTTGAGCAACCTGTTCTAGTGTCTCACCACCCTCACAGTAAACAGTTTCTTCCCAATATCGAACCTGAATTTCCTCTCTTTCAATTTGTACCCATTACTCCTTGTCCTGTCACTACAATACCTGAAGAAAAGTTTCCAGCTTCCCTGTAGGCCTCCTGGTTTTGGGTTTTGTTCTCTTGTCTTCGTGTACTTCGTTTGCAGAGCTTGGGTGCACTCTCTCCCCGCTTCCCTCTTAGCTCTCCCGGCTGCGATGGAAGAAGTTTCCTTGAAGGAAGAGCAGCATTGTGTTCTGACAATCCATCCAGAGGGGTGAACTGGAGGGAGTGAGGTTGCCATGGGTTTTTGTACCTACGGTAGAAAGCAGAGTGACAGAAAAAAATCCTCCTGAAAACTTGTCCATTTAACACAGAAAAACCTGCTCTCCTATCCTCCCCTTTTGACCCTATGAAGGAAGGAAAAAGGAGCAATCCTTCATTTTAGCTCTCTTAAAAGTAAGAGTGTTAGACAGCAGGCTGATTCAAGCCTGAATTTAGCAGTGATTTCAGCATCAGCCTTTGTCTGCTCCTAGATGTTTCTTTCTGTGGTGTGGTGCAACGGCATGTACATGGCACAGCCCCTTTTAAAGACAGAAGGGTAAGATTTTTTAATAAAATGTTTAAACTGAGCAAGATGCAGGTGGTGCATGACACACTTGGGAAAGGGGAGCATCTCCCCTTCTGCTGCAGGTGGCAGCTGTGCCTCCCACCTCTGCCCCACTGCAGGTGCACCTGGAGCCCAGGTCAGGCAAGGTGAGGGTGTCTCTTAAGAAGCAAATTGTGGCATCTTTTCCTAGTCATGAGGGTTGGGTTTTGGATCCCCGCAAATGGTTCTGATTTGGTTTTCAAGTAGTTTGGCTGGCTCATGGGGCAGGAGGAGGGCTTATTCTCATCAGTGCCTGCATAGACCTCAGCGTGGGATGTGGAAAGCTGAATTTTTGGCTTCTCCCCAGCAGGAGCTGAACTTTCACATGGGGGGGTGTGTGTGTATATAGATACACACACACACTTTTAATTATCCTTCACCCCTGTGTAGAACTTCCACACAGTTTCACGTGGCAGGACTGATCTTAGCTGTGGCTTTTACTGTGTCTGTTCTGTATTCCCAAGTCCTGCACTTTATTTGGTCTGGGACCCTACTTAAACTAACTGATGCTGGCTCTGGTGAGATCCTTGCTCTGTTGAGATCCCGTCCACACAAGGTCTTCCTTGCTGGGTGCCAGCTGGGCCAGGCTTTCCTGCTGTTCCATGTTTGGGGTGTCACAGGGCTGCAGCCCGTGCTGCTGACAGCCTGCCGTGAGCAGGAGCTGCTTGGCATTTCTCTGGCTGGCTCTTGGGAGCTGTGTTGCCCTGGTTCCAGACCTGTCTCTCTTCCACCTTATAGTAACCCTTTGATGCAGTCAATGTCTGTGAGTAAAGGAGTTGTTTTCCTGTTTTTGGGTGGTTCCAGTAATATGTACCTGCATTTATCAGTTTAATCAGGGGTCAGTCCAAACATGACACTACTCAGTGCTGCTGTCTTTGCCCGTGTCACTGCTCTGGGAGAAGCTTTTTGGTGGACCAAGTGTTTACTTTGGAAAGCTTTGAGCATGTCCCCTGTCATTACAGCCTCTTTCATTTTCCATTCTCAGCCTTTCTGTGCTCACCTGCCTCTCAGCATCCCTCATGCAGAGGCTGAAATAAGACCTCCAGCAGCATCCCTGTGGTGGTTGGTGCCTTCCCTCAGGGCCTGCCAGAAGAGGCTTCCTCATGCACACCTGCAGCCATGCAATGGTTAAAGCAGTAATTAGTCTTGACCTCATGCTGAACTGGCTTTTGGGGAACATATATATGCACAGGTCTAATCACTGTGTTTTTACAAGGCACTTTTTGTATTTAGGAAATAAAGTTCAGCGTGACTCCAGTGTAAATGATCCATTTGAACTGGGCGATGGAAGGGATAGATAAAAACATCTGCAGTTTATGCCACACTGAGGGATTTTAAAAAGGCCAGGCAGGACCAGTGGCCTCAGGAAAACTAGACATCATATTCTGAGTGCCAAATGATAACCCTTAGGACTCAGTTGCCTGAGCATGGACCAGACTGTGAGTGAAGAAGGCCTACATGTCCAGATGGAGCATAACACAGCTGTGGGACCTGAATTCCTCCCTGCAGTATATAAAACATGTGCCCAGAACTAACTTGCCTGAGAACCTGCCTGTATTTGTTTTTTCCTTTGCTCCCATGACTTTGTGGGGCCCAAGGAGGTCCTGACCAAAGACCTTTCCTGCAGCACACTCCAGTGAAGCAGCTGGAAAGCCAGGCTGGCCAGCAAGGAGGTGGATTTTAAGGGGGATTCTGCTACATTGAGAATACAGAGCAATAATAGCTATTTTCAAAAGCCGAAAAGATGGAAGAGAGCTGGAACAGAGGTGGAAGGAGATCTCAGGTGTCTCCAGTCTCTGTACGAAGCAGATGTGGTCTGACATTTTCCCTTCCCGTGTGTTTGCTGACTGCGAATATTATCAACACTCATTTAATAACCACGGTGGCTATTTGCACTTGCTGTGCCATAAACTCCTCTAAAAGCTCACTCATAAATAGCATGTTACTGCAGACACTCCATATTGCTCAGCAGCCCTGACACCAAACATCTTTACCAGGATGATGGGAGCCACTGGATGAACCCATTTGCCAGAGGCTTTTGGGCCTTTTTGGTGGTTTTTCACCGCACACAGCAAGACCCTGATTCTTGGCTGGGGTGACTTGACTACAGTGGTCTTAGACAAGAACTTGGCTCCTAAAAACTTCAACCTAGACACTTTTTAATAATTCTGACTCTAAGTCTTGGTGTTGAAATGCTCCTAGCTGCAGCCATGCAGCTGAACCATCAAACTCAGCTTAGTTTTCATTTGTGGGAGCCCTGCAAGTGTGTCCATGCACGCAGTGACAGGAGCAAAGTTGGATTCACACAACTCTGCTGTAGAAGCAGCAGCAAGAGCACTCCAGCTGCTGTTCCAGACTGTCTCAGACACTCTGCTTCCTTTCCCTTCATCTGTATCCCCCCCTCTCAGAGCTCCCCTGTCTGGGTTTATTTTATTTTAAGCTCAGGACTGGTTTTAGGTTGTCCAGAACTGTGGGTATATCAAGGCTCTCATAGGACAGGAGAGATGAAGACGTAAGGAAGAGCCAGGACTGTGCCATGCTATTTTAGCGGACAATTGGAATTATATCCTTTGCTGTATTGTCTCAACAAGAGGCTAATTAGTCAGCAAGCTCGAGCTCCTGGAGGATAATTAAGCTTTATAACTGTGGGTTCTCTTTGGTTGATGAGAAAGAGGAGGCAGTACCCTCAGAGCACAAGAATGCTGCTCTGCAGCTACTGTGCTGTACCTCATAATTGATCTATTGTTTCAACAGCAGATAATTCCTCATTTCCTCATAATTATCTCTTTTTACTGCCTCACACTGTATCCTCATATTAGCTGTGATCACTAATTTATCCTGAAGCCAGTCAGAATGTACAAAGCAAAATATTGGCCTTGGTGTGAGCACTTAGGCTTTCAGACAAAACTCTCTTCTGTTGTTGTAATTTACTGCTCTCTCTCATAAGTCAGACATTTTTTGGATGTGGGTGTTGAACTGGGTATAAACTTGTTTGGTTTTACCACTGTTCATTGATGTTAATGACTGACTACTGCCAACAGACAAAAAGAGGTACTGCTGAATCCTGTCTCTGTGTTTTTGCCCACAGAGGCATTGTATTTATTTGGTTTCAGGGGATTATATTACTCAAAAGGTGCTGCATGATGCTTTAAATTCCAAATGCCTGTTGGCCCTTGCCTCTAGAGAGTTAGTTTTTATGGGCTTGAAAGCCTCTGAATTTACTGCTCTCTCTCATACTTCGTGAGCTTGGTTTTCCTTGGAGTGACTTCCTTCAAGTTCCTGTTGATTTATACCAAGTTATACTGGTGGAGGGAGAAGTGAATCATACTCTGCATGTGTTGCTTTGAGGAGACTACCAGTGAGACATTACATAATGCCAGGTTTGGTTTGCCCCTTTTTTTTAGTTTTAGGGCAGTCCTGCTGCCTGAAGAAAAGACAAGCTGCTCTGGGCTGCTTTGAGCCTTTAGCCCTTGAGATCTCCAAGTGCTTGAGGCTGCAAAGTACCTCTGAAGGTCAACTTGTCTGGGGCCCCAGCTTGAGCTGGGCAACCTAAAACCAGTTCTTCTGCCATGTCCAAACACTCTTTCAATGCCCCTAAGGACCAAAACTCCACAGCCTCTCTGAGCAACCCAGGAAAAGCTCTGTCACCCTCACAGTAAAGAAATGTCACTGATGGCCACCCTCTGAACACCATCATTCAGCCGCTTTACAATCCACCTCACTGTCTGCTCATCCAGACCCTATCTCCAGCCAGCAGTCTGCCCAGATTTTCCTTGGCCTTCCTCTTACTACCCAAGTACTCAAGCCCCTTTAGTCTCCCCATAGCTTGCCAGACACAATTCCAGCTGGGCTTTGGCTTTTGTCTTATCTCATCCCCAGCTGCCTCCACTATGCCATGGTCACTGTAGCCAAGGCTGCCTCTAACCCTCACACATCCCAACCAGCCCCTCCTTGTATGGGGGTGGGGGTCCAGTGGAACCCCTCTATCCAGGGTGCTCCTGGGTTCTTTGTGCTCTGCCACATGGTTCTGCCTGCACACGTCACAGTCATTGGAAGTCCCCATGGGGACCAAGGCACCAGCATCTCCTCTTTGCAATAGAGCCTGTACCCCTCCTCTGCAGCACTCCCAGGTCATGGGATCCATCCCACCACACCTCTGTGATCCAAGACTGCATTGTTTCACCTGCACACAGGTAACGGTGTTACCTCCCCACACCGTTCATGAGTAGACACACACCTCAGGGAAGCACCCCAACGTGCTTACCCTACCAGAAAGGGTGTGGGTGGGGGATTTCTCCAGAATGGAACCTCACAGATGTGTCCATGCTTACATGCAAATGCTGAAAGGGACCCCACTTAAACATCATTTGTTGTTATGTTTTTGATGCCTTCCTGTCATCTCACCCCACATGCATTGAACCTATTTTGTAGTTATAAACTATTTGAGGTAGGGAAGAATGTTTCCTTTTAGTGGCAGCAGTCACCTGCTTCCACCCTTCTCCTTTTTCCCAGGCACTTCACTTGCCTTGATGGTGGAGGTGGCCACTGCCTGCTTCTGTGCTGCAGATGAGGCTGAGGCTCTCCAAGCTGATGAGTCCTTGAGAAAATCGTGTCCATCTCCCATAGAACTCTGATGTTGTGCAGCCCTCTCACTTCCTCCCAAAACTCCTTCACTCGGCACCACGGCTCTTCCAAGACAACCAAACCTTCTGCAGGGCCAAGGCCCTGGGCACTCCCTGCAGGGGAAATGGCCTTGTGGTGTGCCACCACCATGCCTGAGACTGGAGCAGGGCTGCCAGAGTCCCCCTTCACAGTAGCTCAGTCCCACATCAGCTCTGGCAAAAGGTGCTGCTGTAGCCTCGAGCTGCCTCTTGCATAGACTGAGCCCAGGTGCTGCTGGGTGGGTGCTTGGCTCTCCCTAATTAGGGGCAGCTGGTGATGCTCGTTGGAAGCTGCTGAGTTTAGTGGCTTAGCAACAGCAGCACCCTCAAGTTCCTCAGAGGTTCACAGGTGTTCCCAGTAATCCTGAACCTTGTCCCCAAAAGATCCAGAGAGTCCCTGAGCAGAAGCCACAGGCTGCCATGCAAACTTCGGTTGTTCCCTTGTCAGTGGTGTACAGGGAATTTGTACAAGGCTCAGCCATTGCTCTCTTGGATTTATCTGTCATTTACATTGGAAAAAGCATAAAAATATTGCGGGTCATTTCAGCAAACACTCGTTTCTCTTTGCTTTATTCTGTTTGGTGCTTCAGTTCTGAGCAAGAAGATGGCACCATCTTTTTGGCATGTGACCCTTGTGATTGTCCCAGGTGAGGGCTTGAGGTGACACCCCAGTTCACACAATAAAGGATCACATTCCTGACCTGTTCCTGAGCCTTGGGATCTGCTGCCAAACAATAGCAGGGCCCATTCCTACAGAAATCCATCCTGTGGCTGATTTGTATAAACGTGAGGAATTTATACCTTCCATTCATTTTTAGCTTCACATAAACCAAAATCTCAGAGCAGAACTCATGAAAATATATTGAGTTTCATCTCCTTTTTTGTATCAACACATACATTCTGCAGCTGGAGCTGTTCTCTTAAGGCTGAATCCTGAGTTTCCCTTTTATCCGGGGTTTGCTTAGTCTGTTGCTGCCACAGCAGGGAAAAAAACCTGTGATTAAAGCAGCCTGTTTGCAGTACTTGGAAGCGATGGCATGGAATATTTAAGCCGTCACTGACCAAAGACCTTTCTGGGCAAAGGCTGCTTGAATGGACTCATCTTGGCAGTTGCCAGACAAAAAAGAAATGCAAACCTCCACCTCCTCCTTCTCCTCCTGTTCCTCTGGCACTTTTAACAGAGGCACTAGCACGGGGAGTGGGGCGGGCATCGGTCTGGAAGCAAAGCCATCTCACCAGGAGGGAAGAATGGTGACATTGTCTGAAAGTTCGGTCAGGAGTTCATCTTCTACCTTGTTTTTAAAAAGTTCCTACTTTGGAAAATACCATTTTAAGTTTCCTGTAAACAAAAAAACCCCTGACGTCAGTCACAAGGCTAGGGGAATGGAGGGGAGCAGAGATCTCGTAGAACTGGTCATGTTTATGGAGCAGCCCTTTTCCAGAGGGCTGCTCCTTCCTAGCTGCTAAAGGGACCCTGGGATTTCTGTTTCAAAACAAGACGTAAAAACCCCTCCTCTCACTCCCATCAGAACACTGCTCTGCATTCCCTTTTCCACCCATGGTTTTAGCTGGCAGGTTCCTTTAAAAGATTTGGGAAAATTCATCTGTTTGGAAAACCGGCACTAAAATGAGGTCAGCTTTATTTGTGCTCCCAGGAAAAATCTGGTTGGAGGAAAAGAAGTGGCGAGCGTGTGATGTACATGAGCCCGCCTGAACGATGCTGCCAAAATACCTCACAGCCTTGCCTTTGTACCAGGTTGTGGGAGGCAGCTCGGGCTGAGTCACACAGACAAGTGGCAAGGGCCCTCTTCTCTCCCAGCCTCCAGAAAATTGCCTCTTTCCGAATTTGGGCTTAGGCACGGCTCAGAAGAGCTGCTGGTTAAAGGTGTGAGGTCACCTGCAGGCCCTTAGTTGCTAACATGCTGCTCACAGGCAGAATTCTTACTGGACTTGGTATATGACCAGAAGTCAGTTTGCTGCTTCAAACAGACTTGCCTACTTAGGTGTTAACATTTGAAATTATATTCCCAAACATACTTTCCCCAGCCATTTAGCTTGAAACATTTTTATTGTCTCACAACACTGTCGACCTGTTTCCATTGGCCATTTATTTTGTACATCCCAAACCAGTTGATTTGAACCCACACTGGTCATCTGCTCATTTATTGCTGTCACATCAAGCTGTGCTTTGGCATTTCCCTTTGCCCAGCACAGAGTTCCAGACTGCCTCACTGCCAGGGCATGAGGAAAGAGTTAAGCTGAGAGAAAGCCCCAGGTACTAAAATTAACATCCATCCCAGCCCCCGGCCACAGCTTTGAAATTTGTAATCACAACTTGCAGTTAGACACTTCTGCTAGCAGTAGGCTTGGATCCTTTGAAATCACAGATGGCTGGCTGGAGCTCTGAGGAATTCAGTCTCCTCCTCTCTTCCTTCTGCTTCGCCTTCCCCCCACTGCCCAAAAAAATCTGTCTGCAGGTCATCTGTGAGATTTTATTACTGCTTGCTAAAGCTGAAGCAGATTTGGCTCCTGGTCCTTGTAAATATGAGGTCTGCAGAAATTGATGTGGTGTTTCATCTCTACTGGAATTACTCCCCTTGTTCAGAACACCCACCTGGACTGATGTGCAAAACAAGGATAGTTGGGTTTGGGCTGCCTCAAGCCCTAGAAGCCTTGTTAATTGTTTACAAAATTAGCTATGTTTAAAAAAAAGCAAACAAGCAAACAAACCTTCCCATAGCAAACAGAAAACAAGCCACAATCAAAACCAAATAGGTTTTTGTTACTGCCCTGAATTATTTCAGTGATCCTGCTTGTAATTCAGTTGTATGAGGATGGTTAAATTGCGACTGGGAACAGGAAAATCAGGAGCTGTGTTAGGAATTTGTCCTTCTAGTGGATAATACATTCTGGAGCAGCATCTTTTGTGTGCAGGAGGCACTTTCTATAGTCACTGTGAGTGATTACAAAGCCTAAAAAAAAAACCAACCCTCTATTTTGCATCCCACACAGATGCACCCCCCAAACCATCAAGTGTTATTTGGTCAGGGAGTCAGTCGTCTGTTCCTATTCCTGCAGAAACTGCTTTTGGAAACTGGAGCCTGCAGCACTTGGCAGCCTAAAATCTCTCCAGGGAAACTGAAAAGCACATGAGTCAATGTAGCTATAAACTTGGACCAAAGAGAGCTCTTTAGGAGATGAGAGATCTTTATTTTATGGACCAGTTCAGGGTGTTTACCCTGGAGAAAGAGGTGATTTTTGATGCCTCTCACAATTGAAAACCTCCCACCAAGGTTTTGACTCTCTAATTTCGGAGCAAGATCTGACTTGCAGCTCCTCATAGGAGGCGTCAAAGCCAGTGCCTTGACTGGGCTCACTTCTTTTATTAACTCCCCAACTGTTCTTTAAGAGGTTTTAGCTTAGCCAGGTGACCTTCCAGTGAAGATTAGGAATTTTAGGAACTGTTTGAACAGTGGTTGAAAAACTCCCAAAGTAACCACAAGGGAAAAAACCCCAAACCCAAAAAGCCAGCACCCTGGAGGTGCTAAAGGTTAATTTTCAGTCAGGGAGAGAACAGAAAGCTGGGGTGTGTTAGTTCATGGTAGCTGTCCCGGCTTGGGCAGTTCCTCCAGCCATGAGTGACTCGGGCTCGGTTGCAGAAAAACAGGGGAAGTTTTTGGCTGGAGCCAGTGTTTGGTGTGGGGGGCAGGCTCAGGCCTCCTGCTGGCCCTGCCGTTGTCTGAGAGGTGCTGCCACGTGGAAAGGTTCTGCAGTGCTGCTGTCACTTTTCTGGGCTGCTCAGGGCCTGAGCTGGGCAGAGAGAAGAGTCCATGGGCCTCCCTGTGCTGGATTTTGGGAAGCTGTGCCAACTCTGCTGTTCCTTATCCTCCCAGAGCCTGCTCTGCCTCTGCTCTCTTGTGTTTTGGGAAGCCTGCACACGGTCCTGCTGGTGGTTTTTTTCCAATGGCAGCATTTATCTGATGGAGAGCTATGTAAATGGAGATGCAAACTGGATTCAGCCCCGGGGTGCTTGGCCGGTCTCCCGGCTGTGCTCTCTCTGCTGGAAAACTGCGCACCGCTCTTGCTCCAAGGGAAACTTTCAAGCGCGTCATTCCTCTTCTTTTTTCCCTTATAAAGGTTATTGTGCCTCAGCCCTCAATTGGATTACGTCCCTAGTTCACAGAGGAAAGGTTATTTTCCCCTCTCTTTTGCCCTTGGCAACCGGAGAGCAGTTGGCAGTCGTGCTCACTAAAGATGCCCCTTGCAAAGCCCTGGGTGTGTCGCGGCTCCAGGGACACCCCGAGCTCTCTGCTGGAGCCACTGACCAGCCCAGGCAGCACAGGGACAACCTCAGAAGGGATCAGGGTAACTAAAAGCTCTTTTCTGGTTCCAGAGGCCTGTGAAACCCATTTGTGTTGTAAACACGGTGGGAATGTTTATCAGCCACAACAGAAGAAAACAGCCTGAAATTTTTCCCTGTGTTGTCTCCAGTGATTTGGGGCTTGGCTAATTACTCTCTCTTTCCTGCAAAACCAAGGAAGGACCATCAATATTTCAGATTAGGAGACATGGTCTGGCTAAATAAATCTCCTGCTTTTTTCCTGACGAGTATGGAGTGAGCTGCTCCCGGTCCCCTAGTCCTCAGCGCTGGTCCCAGCTTCGGCCTCTGCCGTGGCTCTGTTCCCACCCTTGCCACATTCCGCCTGGTGCGGTGCCTGGCACAGCTTTGCCTGAGATGGTGAGGGATCCAGCCTTTGGGAACTGGCCACAGGGAAAACTGTGGCTCTGATGGGAGGCTCACGAGATGCTAATGAAGCCCCCGAGGAAGGAGCTGGAGGGAGGGCTGTGACTGTGCCTCCCTGTTTTCCCCTTCAGCCCCATTTACAGGGAGTGTCCTCAGGATCAGCCCCAAGTTTAAAAAACAAATGCAAAATCAACTAAAAGCACGTAAATAAGCTGTGGTTGGAGGTTCAGGAGTTTCACTTCCCCAAGCAGAGTCTTCCTCTGGGCAAGAGAGGGACTTTTAATAGGGATTTTTCAGCCCACAGTGGCCCTTTGGGGGCTGGTGAGAAGAGACACGCCACAGGGCTTTAGGAGTCCTTTTCAGGTCTCCTGGTTCCAAGGTGTTCTGTTTCTTCAGTGACATCTGGACATCTCATGTAGGGATATGCCAAGCCAGTGCAGGGTGTCCCTTGTTCATGGAGCAGGATTTGTTATATAAAAATCTAATACAGAAGGGATTCGTGTTCAGGACAGAGGGCCCTGACATTTATTTGCCACTTAAAACCTTCTGGGCTCTTAAGTGGGACTGGAGTGTGGTTTATACCTGGTGCAAGGGGTGTGAATAAAGAATAATATTTGTTCTCTGTCAGTCTTGGTCTTTAGGGTTTCCTTTGGCTCTGGGAAAGCACCTTGAATCTTCATTTGGCCAGAGCTGCTTTTGTTGTTATTTATATTAAGGGATTGTTTTCCCCATTAATTCTGTTTATTTTCTCAGAGTCAGCACCTTGCTTATTTCCTGTAAATACAGCCTGGACTGTTGTATTCACATGAAAATGTCTGGTTAGCATTTGGCCAATATCCACCTTGGGGGGATTGCATAAGACCTCATGCAAAGAATCGCAAGTTTCAATAACTCTCCCATGGATTTACCCTTCATTTACCATTTCACTGTTTTGCTTAAGGGATTTAACACTATCAAAAATCTGCAGCCGTAGTCCTGGTAGGCAGTCTCAGAACTACGCAGATAACCTTTTCCATCATCTTTTCTGTTTGAGAGCAGGTTGTTGTCTTTAAAGAAATAAAAGATAAAAACCTTGTCTCTGCTTTGTTTTCGATTTGTAATGCACAATTTTTTTGACGGGCTGTTACTGCTGAGTGAGGCTGTGCCAGGGCCGGGGGAACAGTTCAATTTCCTGCAGCTTTATTCCCCTCTGCGCTGCCTTTTGCATGGACAGGCACAGCCCAGTGTTTCACCAAGCTATCTTTGGTTTTGCAGGTAGCTGTATCCAGCTGGGTGGCAGGTGGATCCAAGGGTTACCATGAAGTTTTCAGGACCCCTGGAGAGCCAGAGATTGTCTCTCCTTCTGGAGATGGCAATCTCTAGGGAAGCTCAAATGTGGAAAGCACATGTGCCGAAAATTCAGCCCAATCAGGTAATGTCTGTCCTTCACATCATCCATCCCAGCAGAGGCAGGAAACTGTTGGAGGGGGGTTGGTGTGGGAGCAACGGGACATGTTCAAGAGCAGTTATATTTCCTGACACCTGGGGAATCAGCCTCTGAAGGAAACGATTCCCTCTTTATTTGTTGAACACACCTCCCCCAGGGGTACAGAACACACTGCACAGCACACAGGGTTGGGTCTCTGCTGGGCTTGGGACAGCACATACATACGTTGTCCTGATTGAATTAATTTTACAAACAGTGTGGATTATTAACGCCTGTTTCTGCTGGGCAACAACTCTGCAACAGCTCTTAAAAGCAGCTTCATTTTCTTGGAGTAATTCACTAATGGTAGCATTGATCTGATGCTGCCTCCAGGAAGAACCCCACTGACTCCAGCAGGTCTATTTATAGAGCAGAGTGCAAGCTCATGTCAAGGGAAGCAGAGCCAGGCACTGGCCTGTTCCAGTGAGGAATGTTCTCACAGGACTGGAGGAAAATTCAGGGTGGAAGAGCCCACAGGGGCTCTGTGGTCCAGGCCCCGTCTTGTGCCACAGGGAGGTTGGACTAGGCCGCTGATGGCCTCACCCAGCCCAAAGTGGCTTTGTGCTCCTTTGGGAGCAGGCTCTGTCTCACCTGAGCACTCACAAACACCTGTGCACTCCACAAAGTTCTGTCTGAAACAAAATGGGAAATGGGGGGATGTTGTCACAGAATTTCTGGCCCTTTGTTGCCGGGTTGGGCTGAAACAAGCACACTGAGGGCCCGGATCCAGGCTTGCTGTTGTTGCACCACACGAAACGGTCACACAGGTAAGTCAGCTGCCGTCAGGACTAATCCCTGTCGTGTTTGTTTTCTCTGTCTGGCAAACAGGAGTCTGCTGCTGTTGGGTAGGAGCAAATACATTTTTACGGGCCTCAGTATTAGTTTTGTTAATCCACGGTTTGGTTTCCAAACAAGTGATCTGGTTGTCAGAGGTGTGGAGTGTGTTGTAGCTGTGGCTGTCTTGAGGCACGAGCAGCTGAAGACTCTGGCTTATGATAAACCAGCCTGTCATTCCCTGCTGGCTGTACTCCTGGGGTGATTATAATGTAGGGAGATAAGATTACAGGATAACAAGATAGGGTAGGGACTCGAGTGTAACCAAACCAGATTTCATGGGTGAAGATTTCACAGGGATGAGGCACTTGCGTTTCTGCCTTGGTGAAGTTGGTTCTGGTGGCTCAGAAACCACTACCTGCCTCAGGCAGACTTCCCAGCAATCCCTCCATTGTGCTTGTCCTTGCTCCTGGAATTTCCACTCCCTAAACTCTTGTCTTGGTGTAACCTTTTCCTTTCTATTTTCCTACACGTCAGCTCCGACACTGAGGTTATATAACCAGTGCTGTGCTGCTAAATGTTTTCTAGCAGTAAGGCATCACTAACTGGGAGTGGAAGCTGCGGGTGTGAGTGTGAGATGTAGGAAGATCAGAGGGAGAGGAGTGCATAAATACAGCTGCCTGCTCAGAGGAAACCTGGACATGGGAGGCCACAGAGCAGCTGAGAACACTCCTGTCTGTAATCACACATTTCCGTCTGTTCCTACGGTTCAAGACACCCAGCTTGTCCAACTGTCCCGTGTTCCCTCAGCGTTCGCTTCGGTGACGGTGCAGGCACGGACGTGCAGTGTGAATTACCCTATTTTCTGTAATATCTGGCAGAAGGTCAGATTCCTTAACATCCACCGCCTTTTCTGAAAGCAGCTGCAGCAGCCTAAAACCTCCCTTGCACGACACTGTTGTTTATTTCCTGTGGCAATTGGGAAATCTGCATCCTCGTGTGGATCAGATCTGGCTCCCCGAAGCGTGTAGAACTTTCTGCTCCCTGCTCCAAGGCTGGGCCAGTTGCACAGAGGTTTAATGGCCTCCCCTGCTTTGCCAGTGACAAAACATTGAGTGCGTCTGAAGACAGTGATCTGATTGGAGACACTTGGGAGGTATTTTTGGGGAGTAAACTTTGTTTTGACTCCTTAGAAGACATTTTTGGTTCTTGTGTTTAAAACCGGAACAAACTCAGTTTCTAAATATGTGTCACTTGAGGTCTTTGACAGGAAGAAAGAAACCCACAGTTAAAGAAGCAGGAAGACATTCCATTTTTAGGATGAGGTGCAGAATCTGTTGGGGACTTTGTTCCTGGTGATTTAATGTACCTGATTCTTCTGTTTTGTTTGTACTTCTTGTCTAAAAATTCCTACTGGCTCCTTTGAATGCAGGCCAGTGTTCTGGGTATGTGCAACATACCAAAGGCAGATCTCACAAAGGCTTTTCAGCCTGAAAAAACAGCAAGCTGAGTCTAGAACCTCCTGCTTCTGAATGGATTTGGATTTTTTTCCCTGCTGGTTCCCTTTGTGTTCTCTCCCCCCCTGCCCCCATGGGTTATATGAGATGCAGGTGACATTCAGGAGTGTTCTCAGGATTAAGGCTTGAGAAATGGAGCCATAAAGACTGGTCAAAGGTTGCTTTTTGCCTGTTACCGAGTAACTTTGTGGCTGAGAGGGGCATCAGTGAAGATTTTTGAATTTATTTTTAATAGAGTGTCACGTGTGTCATGCCTCCTTTCTTTCTTGTTGTGACTCACTCTGTCTCCCCACTTGTTCTCTGTACCTCTTGAGAAATCCAAAGAGCTCAGTTTATTTCCAGTCCTAATAAAGGTCACCTGCTCACTGCCCAGGAGCCCACAGGGACCAGGCAGAAACAGACATGAGGAAAGAGCAGAACAGCTCTCTAGGACAGGAGAGATTAAGGAAAAGAGGTGATTTCTCTCGACCAGGCAGCAGTAAAACAGTCATGTTTGAGTTCACAGATAATATTTATTTTAGCCTACATATTCCATAAGTCTCAAGGTATGAGAGAGATCAGCATCCCTAGAGATGATTTGCTCTGCCCTCCAGGAGCACCCACATCTTGGGCCCTGGTTCTCCTGCCTGGAGCAGGGGTGACACACAGAAAGTACCTTTGCCCCAAGGAGGAACCTTCGCTTTCCACCCAAAGGGACTTTCTCATTTTCAGCCCCCAGAGTGTCTCAGTTTTGCTTTTAGTTTCAATTAACTAAGGATCAGTGACCTCACTGCTTAATTAATTTTACTGTGCTGCATTTTGTTATTTGTGTTCTGAGGGTGTCACAGGGACACCTGTGAGAGAGAGGGATATAGCCTGGTATTTGTGTGGGAAGCTCCTCGCCCTGCATGGATTAGCAGTAGGGTTTGTGGGGTCGGGGGACCAGGTCTCACTCCTGCTGCCTGTCTCCTGAACCAGGCTGTTAACAACCTCTCCTGGCATTTAAACTCACCTGTCTGGCTGTGTGAGGGGATTCTGCTCCCATCCTCCTGCTGCTTTATTTTCATATCTGGTCTGGAGTAGACACCCTTTCTGTCGGGTTCCAAAAAGGGCTGGAGACTCCCCTTCTCTGCTTTGCTTCCACAGATAGTTCTTAAGGAGCCAGTTTAATTTTGGAGCCAGCCTTGTGGTGGACATGCACTGAGCTGAGGGTGCTTTGCAGCTGCTCCTTCTTCCCACAGGCACTGTGGGGCTGGGCTTGCTTTAATTTCACATCCCAGCTAAGCTGTGGGTTTGGGTCAAATGCTTTTCCCTTCACACGGCAGGGACAGGCTCTGCAGGCACTGCGTGTGCAGCTGCTGCTCCCTGAGTTCAGCCCTGCTGGAACACTCACCACTCTGAAATGGTGCCTTTTGGCTGCCTGTGATGGAAGGACTCGGGGGGTGGTGGAGATGAAATCCTCTCATGCTGCTGAGGCAGAGCCCTCTCTCTCCAGCAGGAACACCACAGGTGCCATTTCCACCCCCTCCTCGAGCATTCCCTTTCTTCCCCCTGGCTACAATCCAGGTCCCTTCCCACTCTCAGAGCACCTTGAGCAGAGTGTTCAATAACCTCTCCTGGTGTGTGTGGTGTGTACATTGTGCTCCTGAGCCCTCCTGCCCCCAGGGGGGCTCACATTTCACCCTGCAACTGCATCGATGATTTTAGAAAGAACCAGTGTTCCTTGAAGAAAATAGCAGGTACTTGTTATTCCAGAGCCAGGCTGTAGCTGAGCAGCAGCTGAGAGCAGAGGCCCATCTGGAGCAGTGGACAGTGCTGGTGACACCAGGGCACTGCTGGGACTTAGGGCGGAACATGGGTGCTGTTACTGTCTGTGGAAGGTACATGTAGGTGTTCCTGTCATAGACGTAGCCTAAAGTATTTATTTTCTGTCAGTATTGGGGTGGTTTTGTTCTAAATTCCCACTGCTTTGCCCTCATGGCGTTACTGGGAGCAGTTACAGCCCAGCTTTTCATGCTTCTGGACACATCTGTGTTGATCATCCCCAGTAATCCCCATTGGAGGGAGACCAGACAGTTCCTTGGTTGATGTGAAAGGCTTTAGGAAAGCTGGAGATATTTCTGAGCTGGGCAACAGGGAAGGATTTTGTGTCAGTGACTGAGCTGTGCGTGTGGTTGAAATGTAGCTGTTGTCCAAACAGATCGATGGAGGAGACACGGGCCAAACACCTAAACCAAGCAGCAAACCCAAACTGCAGGTGAAGCTGTTGCTGCTGCCTCCCCGTTCCCAGTTAACTGAAACACTGAGCCTTGTGTCAGCTGTTTGCAATTTCCTTTATTATAACCGGTACTTAGCTAAAAAAATCCCCATAATTTGAGGAAAAAAATAAACCTTTCCCCACAAAACCCCAACAGAGTCCCTCCACTCTACTGTTCGGAAGGGGGGTTTTGTTCCAGCTGGGAATTTTTGCCACCCACATGGTTCTGGCCAGGTTAAAAAATAATAACTAAATAAATAATAAATTTCTGGGAACTACTCTGGAGCTGAGCCTGCCCGTGCTTGACAAACTACAAGTCATTCATCCTCTTTTCCCCACTGTACAGTGACACTGGAGTAAGGTTTGAGATTGCTGTAAGGAAAGCTGTCTTTTCCAGGGCAGGTTTCTGGGATGGGATAAGTAACTGCAGGGACAAAGTGGTGACTGGGGCTGGCTCCAGGCTCCCCCCTTGCGAAGGAGGCTTTGTTTCTGTGCTGAGTGACTCCTGCAGAGGTAAAGCCTTCGGTCCTTTCTCAGCCCACGCGTACGAGCAGTCTGTCTTTCTCTCCCCCAGGATGTAGCCATTTCTCCAAGGCAGAGGGATGAGGTCATCCAGTGGCTGGCCAAGCTCAAGTACCAGTTCCACCTTTACCCAGAAACGCTCGCCCTGGCCATCAGCCTCCTGGACAGGTTTTTAGCAGCAGTAAAGGTAAGTATTTGCAGCTCCATGGACAGGAACAGATCCCTGCCCCAGCGCACGGTTGGCGTGTGCGGCCCGAGCGGCGTGCCCGGACGGAAGCGCTTCCTTCCTCCAGCCCCTGCCCTGCTCACGGGTGGGTGGGCAGCACCTGCTGTGCCCTGGAGCCAGAGCTGGGGGGTTTGGGCACCCAGAGAGCAGTCCCTGCCTCAGCCTGGGCTAACTTGGGAACGCAAAGGCAGTGCCCACAAGCCCCAGGCCAGCCCTTGGGCAGCAGCACCAAGGATAGGCCCTGCCCACCTCCGTGGCTGCATTCCTTCCATTTGTAGCACCCCAAAATGCTGGGGACAGGGCACCTGCTCGCAGGAAACCAGCTGGAAAAAAAATTGAGGAGAGGTTTGAGCCTGGCAAGGGGGCTGGTGCAAGGAAGTGAGGAAAAAAAAAATGTGTGAAGAAGGTTGAAATACAGACAATGGCTTTTGGGGGAGCAGTTCCCTACCAAGCTGCTGTACAGCTTGATGGACTCTGTCTTGGACTGATGTCCAAGAGGTGGGAAGGAAAAAGGGAAGCAAACGCAGGTGCAGGCTCTCCATGTGATAGCTGTGCCCTCCTGCTGTGCTGAACCCAACTGGAATGGATGAGCCCTCTTGGGTTTCAGGCTGTTCCTCCTTGGAAACTGCTTTAAAAAGAGGGGGAAAAACATTTGGGCTCCCTGCAAGTAGGCCCTGCTGCCCCTCTGGCCCCCTTAGCTGGGCTGTGCTTTGCACCTGCCAAGTAACCAAACACAATGTGTTCCAACTTGGAATCCCTGGCCTGGAGCTGTGAAGTCAGGCTCTGGAAGTTTCTCTCCTACCACGTTTGCTCAGTTACAGTCCGTGCTCAGCACTCTGTGGTCTCATCTGCATGTGTCTCACTCCACACCACCACTGTGTTGGGTAAGCAATATCCCTTAGGAGATAGCAGCTGGAGGATGCATTCCAAGCCTGTGCCCTTGCCTGCTGTAGTGGTTTTGGTTTGCTAATTTAAGATTTTTACTAATTTCGAGATTTCTCAGCTAACGCACTAGTAAGTGTGGCGGGTTCAGCGCTGGCTACTCACTAGTGTACTACTGGTGATCCTCTGTGTCAAACTGAGACACCTTCCCATGTGAGAGACTTTGGTAGGACACAAGTGACATCATTCATTAACTCACCCCCTAAATATTAATAAATACTGATCATATTTTTATGCAAGCCATGGAAATTACTATTTTTAAGAATCTAAAGTAGCTCATTTACTGAAGTGCTGAGATGGCAAAGATTTAGATCCCTCAGAAGCCATTGCCCTCAAGTGCAGGTTTCCTTCCAGCAAGTTGGAGCAGCCCAGGAGTCTGTACTGAAAACATGGGTCTCCGAGTCCAGAGCCCACTGTGTGCTTGGGGCAGTCAGCGGCAAAGGGGAAAGGGGCTTTGCCTGGGTGAGCACTGGCGCTCTGTGCTCCCTCCCCAGTTTTCCTCTCCCACAAGGTTCATTCCTCTGATGCAGCTGAACTCCTGTTTTTTCCACCAGGGGCTTCTGTGTAGGCTTTTATTATGAATACCACCAGTCCCTTCCCCAGGAACAGACTGGGGATTGCAGGGACTGGCTGTTACCCAGAGACAGCAGTGTTGGTGTATCTCACTGCACAGCCCCCTCGGCAGGGCCCAGTCCCAGTCCTGCTCTAAGGGAATGCGTTCCCTTGGAGACCTGAATGCACAAGTACAGGTTATGAGCGCAGGATTTTCACTTCCCTTTGCCTTCAGCATCTCTGACCACAGGCAGGAGAGCTCAGCTGCCAAGAGCTGCTCACAGCTCTGCAGCTGTGCCAGGGTTTAGGAACAGCCTCTGCCTTTCCAGCCCCAGCCACTGTGGTTGTTACAGTGCCAGTGGGGGTGAACCCCCTTGTCAATGTGGTCACATGTACCAAAAGCTCACCAAAAATCCCCCTTTCCCCATCAGATTCCTCTAACCTTGCCTAAAAAAGGCAAGGATCTCCTTGTTTGTGGAAGGGACCTGCTCTCCCTCACTAATCCCTGGGCCACAGTTTTGGGACCTGTAGTGTGAAATTTCTAGTGGCAATTTCACAAGGGTTTTTTCAAAAGTTTTTCTGAATTACACTTCCCCAGGGAAAGATAGTGTTTTCCAGTTCCCATTTCCCTTCCCATTCTGTGTCTGACCCACAGCAGCGCTCAGAGCAGAGCTCTCCTGCAGCAGCTGAAGTGGCTTTTCTGTGAGGTCACAAGCTCCCCTTAGGATTCTCTCTTTGCCAGTTGTGCTGCAGTGCCTAAACTCGAGCTCTTTCCAGTCCAGTGCTGCCCACTCGGATCACGGGGCTGGCAGATCCCTGCCCGACGTCACGGAGCAGGGATTTGTGCTTGGCACAGCTTGCCACTGCCAGGGCATAGTCAGAGGTCAGCCTGCACATCCAGAAGGAGATGCTGGGGCTTGAGATACCCAACAGAAGGATCAGGGCATCACTGCTGCATCACACTGACACAGAGCCCTCTCTGCTCTCCTGTCCCACAGGCCCGTCCCAAGTACCTGAACTGTATTGCAATCAGCTGCTTCTTCCTCGCTGCGAAGACCATTGAGGAAGATGAGGTAACTCTGTTCTTCCTACTGTGGCATTGTCAGACTGCCTGCCCTCCCAGCCCTACCTTTGCTTGGCTCATGGTGGCTGCCGCTTGCCAGGACAGGAACAAAGCATTTGATATGATTTCTCTAATGATTGGTTCTCTTGTTTATTTTTTTGCCTTGGCTTTTACAGAGGATTCCAGTACTAAAAGTGTTGGCTCGGGATAGTTTTTGTGGTTGTTCTCCAGCTGAAATTCGCAGAATGGAGAAGATCATCCTGGATAAACTGAACTGGGATCTTCACATGGCAACGCCACTGGATTTCCTTCATATTGTAAGTAATGGACTATTGATGTTCTTTCTGGTGTCTGTCAGTGCAAATAATGTGTCAAGAAGCACCGAGACAAAAACTCTACCTGTAGTGGAACAAAGACCTTGGAATATATTTGGAATTTCTGTGTACTTGTAGTTTCTGAAAGAAAATGCCTTGCCAGAGAATTCCAGAGGAGACTTGTCACTCTTGAAGTGCAATATCCAAAACATGAGCCTGCTATCTCACCCTTTGGTCTGCTCTGGGGTGTGTTCAGCCACAGATTCACAGCTCCTGGAAATTGTGCCCCTAACTCTTCACTGCCCATGGTTTTCCTCAAAGCTAAACACCAGGCAGCGGGGAAACAAGGAATACAGCCATGGACAAAGCCCCATGGGTGGGCTGTGAGTGTAGATCCCTGGCTGCTGCCAAGCTGCACAGCCAAGACCCAGATCCACGCATGAGGAGGAGACAAGGGAGGTGTCCTAAGGTCCTCTGTGGAATTTTATCCTCTCTTCCCTGAGGAGTTTGTCTAGGACCCCTGAATGCCACACATGTGCCGGAGAGAGAAGGCTGGATGGGAGGGCCTTTTGCAGAGCCCTAGAGCCTGGTGCCCAAGGAGGTCCCACCAGAAAGGCTGCACCAAGCTTTGGTGGGTTCGGCCGGTCGGGTTTTTCCCCTACAGGGCAGAAAATGCCTCCAGGGTTAGGCAGGAGGATCCTTGCGTGCGCAAGCTGTTCCCCAGGCACGCCGCCACCAGCTGCCCCCTGTGCTTGTGTCCCACAGTTCCACGCCGTGGCAGTGTCCAGCAGGCCGCAGCTCCTGGCCCTGCTGCCCACGCCGAGCCCCTCGCAGCACGTGGCGGCGCTCACCAAGCAGCTGCTGCACTGCATGGCCTGTTTCCAGCTGCTGCAGTTCAAGGGCTCCATGCTGGCGCTGGCCATCGTCAGCCTGGAGCTGGAGAAGCTGCTCCCCGACTGGCTGGCTCTCATCATCGAGCTGCTCCAGAAGGCACAGGTGAGGAGGGGAGCACACACACAGCAGGGAGGGACCGGGGCCACATCCTGCTCAGTGTTCCAGTGCTCTAGGCCAGGTGGGACTTGGCAATTCCTTGCTACCAATGGCTGCCTGCTGTTGGCTTGTGTGGGGATGGTCAGGCCTCAGCCTCAAGGGACAGCTGGAGGGACAGTGCTGCCAGGTGTCAGTCCTGACCACCTCCACTGCGTGACACGGGGAGGAGCTGTGTGCCCTGATGTACACAGGCCCTTGCTGCACCAGGGAAAAAAACACACCAGGGAAAAATTCGACTTGGTAGGGGCTCTTCCGTTCATTCACAGCATACAGGGAACCTTGCATATAATCTGGGAGCACACTCCAGCTGCTAAAAACAGGCAGTGAAATCCTTTAATAACTCTTAACTTCTGCCTCCTTCCCTGCCCTGAGTCCCATAAGGTGCAGGAAGGAGTAGGGGACGTATCTTAGGAAGTCACTGTGGTAGGGGTCAGCAGTGTGTTATTGGCAAGTGAGGTGCACAGGTGGCTGGGGGTGTTGGGAGCCCGTGCCCTCTCCCCACCCTGCCAGTGATCCCACAACAGCGGTACCTTTGCTTGTCTTCCCACTCCAGATGGACAGCTCGCAGCTGATCCACTGCCGGGAGCTGGTGGCACATCACCTTTCCACTCTGCAGCCTTCTCTGCTGCCCAACTCTGTATATGTCTACAGTCCCCTCCAGCAGACCCTGGTGACCTGTAACAGAGGAGCGTTCCACCGCCAGCCCTCCTCTGTCCCAGGGCCGGGTTTCTCCCAGGACAACGGCCGGCCAGAAGCGCCCGTCACAGCTACAGCCGCGCTCTACCCGCGCCTGCCCGCCCCCGCCGGCGGCTGCAAGCCAGGCTCCGCCAAGCGCAAGGTGGAAGAGATGGAAGTGGACGACTTCTACGATGGCATCAAGCGCCTCTACAATGAAGACCTGGCTCCAGAGGCAGTGGCCCTGGAGAACATGGGCTCTGTTTGCGGTGCCGACGTCTCGCGGCAGGAGGGCAGCGTGTCCCCTTGCCCGCCTCTGCAGCCGGTGTCTGTCATGTAGCTGCGAGTGCCACCACGGGGCCTGGCAGCCCGTGTCCTCAGCGGGGCGAGAAGGGGCTGTACCTTGTCAGGCTGAACTGAAGGGAGCCGAAAGAAAACCAGGAAAAAAAATTCCCAACCCTTTTTTGAATTTTATTTCTTGTGCGGCTAATTATAGTTCCACTATTTAAGCACTTAAAAACACAAAAAAGTATAAAAATCTAAAAAAAGACCCAAAAACCAAACAAAAAAAGTAGCAAAAACCTGTTCCTTTCTAGTGTTGTCGGTTCCACTGTTTTTCTGCTCCTGTGTGTTGTAACCCATTCTCCACATCCGAGAGCTCACATCAGCCCTGCGGAGCTGTTCCGGGTTCTCCAGCCAACTAATGCCTCTCTGATCCCATTCCCACCCGCTCCTTGCTCCCTTTCTGCCGGGTCCTCTTTTAGTTCTCGGCCAGTCTCGTGCATGACATTCTGTCCTGCCCTACCTCTACCACAGCTTTCTTTTGCCCTTCTAAACAGAAAACCTCTTTCGTTAATAGTTGGGTGTTCAATGTGATAATATTGAAAAACTGGATTAAATTAATTTTTAAACAAAATATTAGGCAGGAAAAAACCCAAACCAATGCTTGCAAGCTGCTCCACACTTGAATAATTCCCACAGGAGTGCGAAGGTGCTCTGTGCTTCGCACAGAGATTTATCTCAGTTACACCGGTTTGCCCTTCCCAACACAGAAAGCAGTTACTGGGTTTTGCATCACTAAAACTGAAACCGTTTGTTCCTTGCTGTGTAGCACTCTGTGGATTCTCACCAAGGCTTGGTTCTCTCCATTAAATGTAACCCTTCAATTGTGCAGAGCCCAGTTCTCCCTGCACGTTTCCCAGCACTGCTGGGTGAGGTGCCAGGGCGGCTGCGGACGCCTGAGGTTTGGAACGCGTGTCATCATCAGCCACAGAACCAAAACAAAACACCCCAACCCTCGAGGTATGTGTTCATGTAACTTCAAGAGTCTGACCTTTAACGCGTCTCCTCCGTGTGACACCCTGTTCTCAGAATACCCTGTCCTGACTGTAAGCTCTCTCCACAGCCCTGAGGAAGGTATTGTATCCAGAGCCATTGTACTGATGAAAGCCTTCTGGTAGCAATAAAGAAAGTTGTCCTGGATTCCCAGTCTGCTGTTGTGCTTTTCACCCAAGACCTAGCTTGGCTTTACCTAGAGGCTGCCAAGAGCTGCTCTGTGCCACACCCCTGGAAAGGTGACATGAGAGGCACTGGGCAGCCAGGGGAGTCACCCACCATGAGCTTACTGCCTCTCCAGCAGTTGCAGCTTTAGCCCAAGCTCTGGTGCTCCTCACTCCAGGCTGCTGCCCTTCCAGGCTGAGTGCCTGGCCGGGACACTGCTCCATGTCCCCTGTCCTGTAGCCCCTCCTGCTCCCTGCCTTCCAAGGTGCCATCTTACTGCAGCAGTCTACCACAACAGCCTTCTCTTGGGTTCTGGCTTCTTCTGCCCTGGCTCAAAAAATCCCCCTCAAGACCACATTTCTCAGCAGGGTGTGTGTCTTCCTTCCCTTCCAGCCCTTCCTGCCGTCCTTACAGTATTTTCAGTCCCTGACCTTCTCATCTCATGGCTCAGTTTTCCAAAGCCAGGCTGCTGAGCTGGCTCAAGGTGTCACTAGCACACCCCCAAGCAAAGGACCCTATCGCTGCAGGATATCCCCAGTTCTGGGGCTCGCTGCTTCCAGCCCACGGCATGTTACACATCTTTTCCAGTTAAATTATACTGGCTTCTCCCCCTCTCCAACTCTTTCCCCCCCAAGTTTAAGGGCATATTCCTGCATTCCCCACTCACAGCACTAGCACACAGGCACTCACAGATGCACACAGGGAGAGGAGTTGGCACGAGGGTGGGAAGAGGGAGCCTGTGCCAGCTGACAGGGGCCTGGCTGGATCAGCAAGGGGGGGAGCTGGGCCTCAGGGGACATTTGGGTGCCGCTTGGGCAGTGGCAGTCCCAGGTGTGCTGCAGCCACAGCTGTGTGTCGCTCTGGGAAGCTAACTGTGTCCTTGCCACTGTTTCCCGCTCCCCAAAGCCACAGGACAGGAGCAGGCCGTGCACTGCCGCACACTGAGCACAGCCGTGGCTCGTGCCAGCCTCAAGAAGAGAGCTCTGTCTTCCAAAATGCACCCAATTAACAGCATCACTGTGGCTCTCCCAAATTCACCCCGAACCCTTCCTGGCCTCGTTGTGCTGCCTGGAGCCGGCGGCCAAGGCACAGGGCTGACTTGGCGAGCCCGGGGCAGCAAACACCTGTAGAGGCAGGACTCGGCGTCCCTGGCTGCCAAGGCAGCCTTGCTGCTCCCCAGTCCCAAACAGCCATGTCCCCGCCCTGGTGGGCTGTAGAGAGAGAGACATTTTTCTGCCTTGGTGCCGTGCACAAACCCACCCCAACTTGCTCGTGCCAGGCAACTCCAACACAAGGCTCAGGCACAAAGCCTGTCCCTGGTCTGGGTGAGCCACCCCTGCAGTGTCTGTTGCTGTCCTGGCATAGGCCCTGGGCACTTGGCACCCCTCTGGCTGCAGCACCTGATGGCAGCCCTGGAGCAAGTGCAGCAGCTGCCCCCTCCAGCCCCACCCTGCATGGCCCCCATCACCTTCAGCAGCAGGCTAACCTCTAAGCTGCTGCCACTGCTGGAACACAGGGCTATACTGGAGCACTGCCAGGGCTCCTTGTTTCCCACAGGAAAACATTGTCTGATGCCCTTGACTCCCCACATTCATGTGACCTTCCCACAGACTTCACAGCACCCCAGTGCTTCACGTTATGGACCCACCCAAGATGTCAACATAGGGTCTGTGCTCCAGGGGGGCCCAGAGCAGTGCAGGCCAGGAGCCCAGCATCTCCCTCAGGAGCACTGGGATAAAATCACTGCATGCACAACCCAAGTGTTTGCTCAGTGTCCCAAGCCCAGGGAGCTCCCCAGGTACAGCAGTCACATCCCAGCAGAGCACTGCTGCTCGTTCTCAAGCCTGTAGCTGCAATTCCAGCTCACCTTCACACACTGTGCTGCTCCCTGCAGCACACAGCTTCCCTGAGTCCCTGAAGGATTAACTCTCCAGATATGAGAGCAACGATCCTCTGCAGCAGCCACACAAGGGTTAACCCCAAAGCACAATTTTTCAACTGGGAGTGGATGAAGTGGCTTTCCCAGCTCTGCTGGGGGACGCTTGGTGACAAATAACCTCCCTGAGCCACCCCCTCCCCACGCTGACACCTCTTCCCCAAGAGCTGCAGCCATGCAGGAAGCAGCTGAAGGTCACGTCGCCATCCCTTCTCCCAGCCCTGGGGTGTGGGAAAGCCCCCAGCAGCCTCTGGCAGCTCCGCCCCTTGTTCCACAGACACTGCTGGCAGCGTCCGTGCCTTCTGCTCCCTTCCCTCTGCCCTGTATCCACCACCAGCGGAGCATGACTGTTTTCCTTATAGACCTGTTCTCTCTGAAATTACCATTAAAAAAACCCCAAACCAACCCCAAAACCTTCCGCTGACACTGTCCACCTCAACAACCCGGGGCAACAAACCTCAGAAGTTTATTATCTGCCCTGTAAGAACACTAGTCCATGTTTTGAGCCCATTTCCTTCGAGCTAAGTCCAGTGTGTGAGGATTTGGTAACCGGCAGCTCGGCGCGCATCGCCATCGAGCTTTCTAAGAGTCACAAATAAATCTGGGCTGCAGGGGACCTCTAGAGGTCATGTGCTGCCACCTCCTGCTCGCAGCAGGGCTGGATCCTCCCTCACCTCTGCCTTTCCCTCTCCATCGGAGCCGCCTCACCTGGCACGCTGCTGCTCCATCCCATCTCCCATTAGTGCCCTTCTCTAACTCCGCTATGTCCTTCTGCAGACACGAGGTCCAGAGCTGCAAGCAGGACTCAAGGCACCAGCACAGCAAAACTCTACAGAGCTGCAAAATAAAGGCAGTCCGTGTGAGTATTGGCATCTGGGTCGTGCCCATCTGCTTCTCTTTATATTAAGCTTTTAAAATAATTCCATTTGGAGTTAAGAAGTAACAAGAACAAAAAGGTGTGAGGACAGAGGGGAACATAAGTAGAAGATTCCCTCTCTCAAGCAGGGTCTCACAGAAGTCTGCAGGAGCCATCCAGTAGCTGGGGTGTCTGCTGGACAAGTAGCCAGCAGGATACCTGGGCAAGCTGCAGGCCACCACGGCTGCACAGCCCACAGCCATGGCCCTTGGGTCCCCGGCAGTGGTCACTGACACTGCAGACTGGCACAGGTGCCACCATTGGAAGAAAAGACAGACTAAACCAGGCATTTAATGGGCAAGGCATGTTGTCAGTCAACAGTGACCACTTTTGTGTGCAGAGAACCCTGGGCCAGGGGGACACTGGCCTGCATGAGGCACAGGAGGGGCTCAAGCATCCGCATGACCTGAGCCCCAGCAGCCCTTGGCTCTGTGGTTAATCCCTATTTTCAGGCTGCATGGTTACTCTTTTTTTTTTTTCCCTGAAAGCTCAAGCCATGGCTTTTTGGGAGGGATGGGTGGCCTGGGGCACACAGGGATCCCATCCTGCAAGTGGTGGTTGCCAGTTAAGACAAACACCCACAGAGTTCTGCAGAGCAAGACAGGGATAGGCACAGCCAAGGTTTAATCCAGAAATGGCCTCAACCCTGCTTTGTTCTTGGAAGGCTGAATTGAACAGTTTCAGACCTGGCCACGTGGTGGGATGCACTGGATACCATTTGAGGCCCCCCTGCAGCCTCGAGAGCGGGGCAGGCTCTGGTTTTGGTATCACTGCAAATGCTGTCCCAAGCTACACTTGTGCAAATATTCACAGCCCTTCAGGCTGGGCAACAGCCAGCAAGTCCAGCTATGTACCAGGGTACAGCACACACAAGGCCAACACTCAATCTTTCTGAGTGTATCTGTAAAGTCACTTCTTTGGTTGCAAAGGTTTCCAGGACGAGCAGTTTTTCTTCCACCTGGCTAGAGGGAGCTGACCCTTGTTGCTGAAGAGTGCTGCAAAATACTGTGCTTCTGAAAAAAACCCCAGCAGATTTCAGCAGAGCCCCCCAGCAGCTGGCATGTCACACACCAACGGCCAGGGGCCAAACCTAGATGAGCTCAGGGTAGCTTTACCTGGGCAGGTTAAAGGAAGGGAATTCCTTGATTGAGGTTCACAGATGCAAGGAATAAATCACTAGTATTCGGTTAAAAATCAAAGTGCATCGCTCTACACAAAACAACATCGCAAGAGGCTCAGGCTGCCTCCTTCCCTCCATCCCAAAGCAGCTGGAGGTCACTACACACATTTTCAGGTTTTGTTTTTACCTTCAAGCAATCCTTTGGCACTTCTCAAACTTCTCAATTGAGTTCACTTCCAAAGTAAACAAGGTGGAAATATTAACAACTTGCCCACATTCAGGACTGTTAAAAAAATAATCACTAATTAGGCTTCATGAAAACCAAATGAAGCCTTCAATCTAAGTATGAGCCAGTGCAGCTCAGCTGTACAAAACCAGAATCTTGCTCTGCCCATAGCAAGGCACAGGCAGAAAATAAGGCCTTGACTGTCCAGGACAGGCTCCACCAGTGCCACAGGATGGCACATCCACAGTCACACACTGAGAACATCACCAGGTCTATGGAGAGATTTCCAGCCATGCCAGAGGAGCACAGGACACCCTCGAGATGAAGTTGCGGTGTCCAAAGCAGCCAGGCTTGAGGCAGAAATTAAATCCTCCAGCTACGCACACTCACCCCCAGTCTGTCATTTTATGTGTCACCAGCAGCGTGTGCATGTTATGGCAAAAGAAAATGGGGAGGGAGGCAAAAAAATCCAACTAACCCAGAGCAAGGAGTCACAATGCGGCCGAGCTCCCTCCGGCAGCCGTTCCCTCTGGCAGTGCTGGAAGCCTGGACGCTGTCGGAGCTGCGGCGGGAGCGGCAGATCCCGCACAGACACACAGCACAGCACACCCTCAGACGCACGGGTGGGAACAAAGGGGGAAGGAGAGGAGGGCAGACGTGATGGAGGAATGAGATGGCTCTTCTCCTGGCAGGGGTGCCCGGATCCGCAGCTCTTCCAGTGCCCTACGGTCCACTGGGAGAGAGGGTGCGGGGGCTTTGGCAAGGTGACGGTTACATAAAGAAGAAGCTACAGAAAAAGAGAAAAACAGAAGAAAAAAGAAACAGAGGTTCAGAATTGAAATGAAAAAGTGAGGGTGGTGGGGGAACAAAGGAGGAACAACATTTTAATATCAGTCATGGGGGAGGGAATGCACTGGGCAGGTGTCACACACATCAACTCCGTCCTGAGCTCCCCCAGGATCCCGTCCTGAGGTGGGGAACAAGCTCATGACCACCACAAGACGCGACTGACAAACACCAGCACAAACCTACAGAGGCACCTCAAAGGCACAGAACATCCTGCTGGGAAGGCAGAGGCTGACAGGTGACCCTCCTGTCACCCCGCCACAGAATGGCAACAGCAAACATCACAGAGGCCACACAAAGACCAAAGCTTTGGGTAAAAATATATTTCCTCTCCCCACTTCAAGTGTTGGCACTACTTGGATCTGTAGCCTGAAGCATATACAAGAAATAACTGAGCTTATGCTATAAGGTTATTATTCCATCTGTAATTCAAAAACGGAAATATTTTAACATCAAATAAAGTGACAATATCTAACAGATGCATACATATCATTTGCATTAACACTGTATGTAGGTTACACAATTGTTTAGTTACAAACATGGGTTATTTTCCAATAGCAAGGTAATAAAGTCCTACATCTATGGTTTAAGGCAATCAGGATATTAAAAATACAAGACCTCTACTGCTGTTCACAGCTTTGTTTCCCACGAATTAAAAAAACCCTTCATATTTGTAGAGCTCCGTGCTGGCGCACGCTGGCAAGAGCACCACAGATATCACACCCTGCACATGCAGCCCGGGCCCTTGGAGAAGGGACACGGAAAGGAACTGGAGTCAAATGGACAGATCTGATGTGGTCACGCACAAAATGACATTTCCATCTGCACTTGGATGGTTTGGGAGAAGCAGAAGGAGAGCTGCCTGCAGAAACCCCAGTCCTGTTTAGCAGGGCCGTACATCCCGGGAGACTCCAATCTCCCTGGTGGGATTTCAAGCTGTCAGAAGCACGTGGAGGGGGTGACAGGAGTGGCAGCTCTCCAGCTGGAGAGGCACCCTGGGTGGGTGCCGATGCCTGCTTTCCCCTGTGGCTCCTGGAGTGCCACAGGAGATGCATCTCAAGATGATGCATTTCACAACCACGAGCTCCAAGGGCACCTTCCTACTCAGTGCCCTCCCTGAAAGGAACTGTGTGATCCCCGGAACAAACCCTTTATCCATCTCCTCCTTTCCCACTGCCTGCCAGACCCACACGTGCCCCCTCTCTACAGCGCAGCCACTGCCCCTCGCAGAGACCTGGACTGTCTTTGCTCTTCCATTCTGGGGGTTTGTTTAATGCCCTGGGAACATCACCATCCCAGAAGCAGCACGTTTCAGCATGCTTTCCTGCTCCTTTGTATTAGCCTAAGAGCTGAAATCCACCTTGTCAGGAACATGCAGTTTCAGAGGAGTTTTAACCACCCCACTTGCAAGTAGGTGGACTTGGAGAACGTCCCAGAAAAGCACAGCTGGTCTCCTGTCAGGAGCAAGGCAGGAAGGGTCAGTCTCTTCCTGCTGTACTTCCACGCAGAGGTGAAAGCACATCCAGCCAGACCTGAGCCTATCATTCACTCCATGCACATCAGGGGCTACTGGGGAAAGAGGCACAGGGAAAGAAAAGCAACAAGAGCAGCAGGATCAAGCTAAACATGGCCCAGGGGTTCAAGATGGGGAAATAATCATTACCATCTCCTTTGGCAAAAAATCAAAACAGTACCTTTGACATCTTCAAGTTTGTAGTTTATTCCCAGTTTCTCCAACACAGCTTGCTTACTGCTGGAGAAAAACTCAACCAAAAAGACACTAATGCACTTGGCTACAGCTTTCTGTCAAAAAGGAAAAGCTCAACTCAGCTGATTTCCCCTGCTAAACATCCCTTGAAGGGCTGTTAAATGAAGCAGGAGAAATAAATGTTAAAATTAAGTTTTCTACTTGGCACAAAACACTGGTAATTAATAAGATGACATGCACAGAGGCAGCTGAAGCAAAGCATATTGCCACAAGCACTCGGTGATGGGCATGTGATGTGACTGTAAAAAACTCATGCAAACAACTCAAACTTCTTCCTTCATAACTCAAGACTTTAAAGCTGGGTTTGCCAGAAGCCACAAGAACCAGAATTTAATTTTTCCAAACAACCCTGCAGCAAACCTACTTAACCTGATCAAAAGTGCATAGTTGGCAAGTTCAGGAGGGGAAAAAAAACAAACCCAAACAACAACCAAAAAAATAGTAACAATAAAAAATTTAAGAAAACTATTTTAAAAAAGGATAAAAAGGTCAACTGTTTTATTTCCAGCTTATTTACCCATTTTTGCTGTCTGTCTAAGACACATGGTATCCTTCTTAAAGCCATGTTTAAGTGGTGAGGGTTAAAATGGAAGACACCCCATAAGCTAACCTCCAAGCACTTTCCAAACCAACACTTGAGGAAAAAGTGATTAAAAGAAGTAAGAACTCTGCCTTTTCTTTTTCCCCCAGAGAAATTCCATCCAGAAGCAGGCAAACAGCTATAGTGGGAGGCTCAGGTAAGAAAAGTTTTGTGTAAGAAGGCTTTAAAGAAGGCAACACGAGACTGCCTAGCTAGGAGTGGAGGAAGTGCTGGCTGTGCACTGGCAGAGGAAGAAATCCAGGAGTCACAGGGTAAGCACAGCTCACCACTCCCTGGGAAGGAAAGACTATCTGAAAGTAATGGCATGGAAAAAACCACTTCCAACAGACCCACTTCCACTGTGTGCTGGCCAGAGAGCAGGGCCTGGCTTACCCTGCATTTTCTTGGCATGTTCTAGGGACACCCGAACAGGACATGATTCCTGCTGCAGGAGGGCTTGAGGGGCAGCACAGAGACTGTGTGTTCAGGCACCTTCTCTCCACAACCTGGAATTCTGGATCCCACAGCCTTGCAAGTTGTCTGTATTTAAGTTTGTGCAGGAATGCTCCTGGAAGCTCCAAGAGGATGCTGAAGGCTCTATCTTCCCCCTGCCCAGGCATTTGATTCCACAAGGGCTGCTAAGCCTTGCTAAGATCCCGCCCATTAGGAACCAGGCAGGATTTTAAGGGAAGCTCTAAAGACTTGAGGCAGGGAGTAGTGCAGGGAGAGCAGTGCTGGGAATGGTCCTTCCCCGAGGCAGCCGCAGGAAGGGAGGCTAGAAAACCAGGCCAGCACCCCCAGGCACGGCCAGGGCAGACAGCACAGGAACAGGAACTAACACAAATTATCATGCAAATGTCACGGCATGCAAGGTCAGTTACACTTGGTTATCTACACACACCCCCCACCCTCTCCTCAGCAGGGACTGGGGCTGCTGAACACATCAGCTCCTGAAGGAACATGGGTCAGGCTAAACTCCAGCTTCAGCCATGGCTTGGGCTGGCTGGGACATTGCAACAACACTCATTCCCTGGGGCTCCCACAGCACAGCCAGCAGCACTGGGGGCACCTGAGCCAGCCAATACCCGAGCTGCTGACATCCAACTCTGACTCTTGGTTCAGACTGGGGGCCAAAAATAATTTACTGCTGATGGTTTTGGTGAGAGGAATACGTGGTATCATCATTAGCTCATCCCTCCCCCCATCCCTGAACTTCCACTCGCATACAGTCCTGCACCCAATCCCTCCTCCTTCTTGTTCCCACTATGTTATTACATGAGTTAATAGTTATTCATGTTAAAAAAATGGAAAAAAAATAATAAAAAAGAAAACAGATGGCAGAGACACATTACTGCAAAAGCAGGTGAATGCAGGAACATCCTTGGCTCGACAGGCTTTATGTGAAGCTTGCGCTGCAAGTTAAAAAAAAACAGAACAAAAAACAAAAAAGTTAGCACTAATTGAACTCAAAATGCAAAAAAAATAAAGAGAGCCAGGAGAGCTGACACCAGCAACCTGCTCCGGTGGGTGGGCATGCAGACGGACTATGGAATTACAAAGAAATTCAACCCCAAGGCTGGGCTCTACTCTGGCCTATGACAAGCAAAAGTAAAAAGAAAAACTGGGGGGACAGAACTGCTGACCAACCAACCAACCCTGTAAGCTGGTCCAGGTCACAGCCTGTCACCACAGCGCTCAGCAGCTTTAGGGCCCCTTTGTTCCCAGCTGGGACATGGGTGCAGGTGGCCAGCTTGGGGTACTTCCCATGGGCATCCTTGCAGAAGGTAGCTCAGGTATCTCACACCTGGGCACCACGATGTCTCCAAGCACTTCCGCTCTCACAGCCAGGTCAGATCCTTCAGGCACCACCAAACCCCTCTTTACACAGAGTCTTGGGCCAGGCCCTGACATGGATGTTGCAGCTCAGGGACTGCTTTGGGACAAGGATGGCCCCTGACGGCCAGACCAGGCACACTGGACTGGAAACTTAAGTGGAAAGGAAACAGAAAAAAAGGTTTTACACTTGGCTTTTAGAAGCAGCTTTAAATAAACAGAGACAGAACCCAAACAGATGGTCCTGGCTCCTGGAGGGCTGCGGATGAGCAGCAACACAACGGCACATGTTGAGGCATGTAGCCATCTAGCCAGCAGCAGGCAAGCACCAGAAGGCTGCATGCCACTCCCACTGGGTCTGTTGCCAGGAGCTCCCTCCAGACTGGCCAGGTTGGAAGCACAGTCCTAAACCAACACTGCAGCAGGAGCTCAGCCTCACATGCAGGCAAGTGCCTGAGTCTGCTCTGCAGCCACCCCTTCAGTGACTGAGGGACACAGGTGTTCTGTCTCCAAACACTGCTGCTGTCAGGCCACAGCACCAAGCATCTTAGATAAAAAAGGAGTACAAGCTAGAGAATTTTTGGAGGAATAGTCTGGAAATCAGGAAGGCCAAGCTCTCCCTCATGGAGTCAGGCCAGCAGCAGATTTCACCCTGAGCCTTCCCTCTGGCATGCTTAGCACAGTGCAAAGTTTCCGTTGTCCAAATCGAAGAAATCTGATCCCACCTTGAGAAAATAAGCCATTCCTGTGAATTACTTTGTGGAGAGGCTGCAAGGGTCAGGCATAGCAAGGATTTCCTCTTGCAACTGCACAAGAAGCACCATAAGCCATGGCAGCACAGGGAGAGGTTGGAAGCCTTTACTACACAAACTGCAGCTCCACATTAGAGTGCAAGGAGAAACTTACATCCTTTAGAAAACCAAGGCGAGCTCTAAGGCAGGAGCATCAGTATTTCCCTTTAATGCCTCTGTTAGTAACTCTGACACTAGAGAACACCTGCAGCAGGTACAGCACCCAGCGTGGAGTGACACAAAGGACACACTAAAACACAGGCATGTTCCTCGAGGCTGGATTTCTGTGAAGGCAGCAGCAAAGCAGAACCTGTGTTTGTCATGGTCCCTGGGAACAGCCCTGTCTCACTCACGAAGCTGGAACTAAACAGGAGCTCACACTGACTACCCAAAAGGACAGAACTCCCCCGACCATTCTGTACTGTACTGGTCCTACAGCTAAGAGGTGAAAAAATCTGACTGCACAGTTCTTAAAAATATTAGGCTACCAGCTCTGAGAGATAAGGGCAAGAGTCTTCAGAAGTTCCTATTCTTTTTAGGGAATGCATCACCATGTCTGAGTTCTGAGGTGAGAGAAGACGAGTGTCCCAGCCTGTCTGCAGCAGGGTGTTGCAGCACGCCTGGGCCTTAGCAGCTGACATTTGCTGGTTCTAGTGTTCACCCTGACAGCCCTGGGTCTGGACTGCAAGGATTTCTCCCCAGGCAGAGCATGCAGCACGCAGAGCTCCATGGATCCTGGCAGGGCCCACAGCCACATCCTCAGCCAGCACCGAGCAGCAGGGCTCCATAGGAGCTACATCAATTTACATCAGCTGAGGAACCAGCCCCAGGCCCTCGGCACCTGCCCTGGGGAGCAGCAACCAACACTGGGCATGGAACCGGCAGCAGAGCCAGGGGCCATGCAGCGAGGGTGGAGGCTGCAAAACCCAAGTGCATCTGCTGCACAACTGCTGCCACACAGCTCAGGCCAGGCCGCAGCTCCCAGGCGCTGGCATGGCAGACACAAGTGTCTGAGCCACGTCCCTGCTGGCACTTGGCTCTGCCACAGGTGACAGCTGGGCATTCACCACCCGTGTTACTCTGAGGAACACTCCTTTCTCTCTCGGGCAGTGAAAGCAGTGTGGAACTGTGATTTTCATGTGTGGGTTAACCAAGTGTTTTCCAGTGAGATTTGCTGCATCCCCAGCTTTCCCAATGGCAGGTACCAACTAAGCACCCTTAGCACAGGTGACTCACAAAGGACTTGCATGAGCATCCCATTACTAGGAATGAAAAAAGCTAGGGGAGGGAAAAGAAATACACTCCTAAGACACAAATATAAAATAGTAAAAAACAGTGCCATAATCTTGACTAAAAGTTAAGGGTTTCTTAGCTTATTATGTCAACTTGATACAACCACAAATGCCATTTAACTGCAATTACGGTACCGTATTATTTGTTTTTCTAAAAAAATACAAACCCAAAGCTTCTTGTCTCTAAAGCAAGCTTCCAAGTCATCACTTTTGGCACTAGCATTCCCCATGTAAAAATGGTGGTTTTGGTTTCTAATTTACTTCTACTTACAACTATAACCTTAAGGAATGGGAACTGGAGACTACCAGTGAAAGAAAGGACGGCTAGCAACTCCCTTCACTCTGGCTTAGGCAGATAAATCTGAGTCTAGAACACCCCATGGTTCCAGAAGATGCTGAACAGATCACAACTCAAAACTCCACTATCCAATTGCTCTCCCACACCAGTCAGACTTAAAGATCAAATTTGAAGGTACTCTTCTAGAGAAAAATTAACATCATGTCCCTGGCCCACCCTTTAGAAAAAAGATTATTTTATTTCATCAGGCTGAGAAAAGGCCTGTTTCCAGTCTGATAATGGGGAAAAGCAAATACAGACATGCAGCAAGAAAGAAAAAAACAACCTCCCAAAACCTGTAACAAACCCTACAAAGGGTGTGGGTGACATCCGCTTACTTTTTCTTGTCCTTGTCTTTCTTGGTTTGTTGAGAACCTGCCTGCTGAGCCTGTGACTGTAATAGCTGAGCTGCTGCCTTCTTCTTTTGAAAGTTGTTCAGCTCTTCCTCAAGTTCCTTCTTTTTGTCTTCCACCTTTTTCTTCTCTTCTTGGTGAGTCCTCTTTAGATGGTCAAACTTTTCGTGAAGCTGCCGGGACAGAGACAGTGAGAGCTGGCTGGGAAGAGAGCAGTGCTTCACCCCAATTTGCTGGTCATGATGCCCCAAGTGTTCCTGCTGGCACCAAGGCCTCCCTGCACTGCCTGCATGCCATCAGCCTGTCCCCAGCCTGCCTGACTTGCTGAGAAAAGCCCTGCAGTCACTGGCACACAGAGAGAAGGAGTTCCCATTGCTGTAGGAATCCAGAAGGCCTCTGGACACTTTCACGCCCCCATATTCCATCCCTAGTGCTTTGTACTTAGCGGACTCTATCAGGCTCATGCAAAGCAAGGGAACATGGGCACCGAGGGCTGTACTCTTGTCTGCACCTCTGCAGCAGCACGAGGGCTGAGGAGAAGCTTCCTGCCCCAGCAGGACAGTTTCTGTAACAGCCCTGCCCCGAGCCCTCACAGAGAGCCCTCTGAGTTACAATATACTCACATCCTTCTCTGCTTCCTTCAGCTCTGCTTCCTTCTCCTTCACTCGCATGACAAACATCTGCCTCATTTCATCCTCCTTCTTCTGGAGTTCACCCAGGAATTCATTCCTCTTTGCTTCGTAAGTCTCTTGGAGACTGTTAAAAACACACAAAACCCAGTCTAAGCAGTTGCTTCAAGCACAGCCAGGAGCTTCCAGCCTTTGGAGACCCTAGGACTTAGGTTGTCTTGTCACAAAACACGGTCAGAGGCCCCCGGCTGCAGCAGAGGCACGATCACCTCCACCGAAGGCCGTCCCAGCTTGCTAGGTGGCAGCAGCGGGAGGCGAATGGAAAGGAAGAGCCAAGCTCCCCGCTCAGCGTCCCGTGCATCATTCAGCAGGCAGTGACTGTCCTGGAAGAGAAGCAGCCTCTACATCAGCGCCTGCAGGAACCCCCCCATGCCCACGGGGCTTGGGATCCCGCCACCTCCCTTCTCCTTCTGTTTGTGCCAAGTCTCTTGATGCCAAATGAAAGATTTGTGTAGCAGACCCGGGGTGAAATCTGCCCCCGTGTAGTTCATTAGGCACGACACTGACACAGAGCAGAATTCTCACTACTCATTGCTAATAGATCCAAATCCGGGGCTTGATTGAGATAAAGCCATCCTCCCATTCTCCTTTGGCCTTTCCAAACCATCAGCACCCTTCTTGCTCCAAATACATTACTGGATTCCTTCATTCCCCCTCTACTCCTTGACATTCCTTCATTTCCCCAGCACTGAGATAGGCAGTTAAGACTTGGGACATAAAACACGTTGTCCATGTACCTCTGAGATTTTTAAAGCCTCTTAGGAACTCTGGACATCAAATTCCTCTTTTGTTTTATCCCTTAAATGGATTTGGATAGCCCAGCCATAATGATAGTGTGGGAATGATAACTATTTCACCCAAGAGACTTTTCTGAAAAAGCATTTTTAAAATGAAAACTCCACTGAAGTCACACAGACACATTGCATCTGTGCGCCTTTGGGCCAGCAAAACGTCCTAATTCCAATCAAGCCAAGCTTTTGGTTTTCCTGGCAGTGTTGGGGGTTTTGATGATCTTTTTTATTGGTCAGGGGTTTTTTTAGGGGATGCAATATTGAGCTGGGGAACACAACTTGTCAGATTATCCCAAGCCTCATATTTAACTCTGCTAATTAATAGGCACTTCAGTTACTTCCTAAAATACCCTCCAGACAGGATGCCCAGAGCTGTTCTGGCACAGCACTGGCTGCCTCAGAGAAATCACACCATTCCACATGACCACACCAGCTTCCTACACATGGAAGCAAAAATACTGCTTCTAAAAATGACAAAAATCCTTCCGTGGGAGAGCAGGGCAAGAGCCATCTTTGGATTCTTAGCTACATGCAGAACCAGCACACAGACTTCAGGAGACTCAAAAAAACAGAATCTCCCTAAAATTCAGTGTTGGATTTAAACCTCTGACTGTGGACATTGAAACTTAAATTCCTAAGCCCTTGTGAAGGACCTGGCAAAGCCCGAGGGCAGGTGAGCCTTTGCTGCCCAGCGAGCACAAACTGAATCTGCATTAGTGCCATGCTGTCCTAGAGAGCGGCAGAGCCTCACAGAGTGAAACTGAAAGCTCTGCTTGCAGCTCATCAGATCCTGGACTGCAAACCACTTCTTCCAAAGCTCACTTCCAAAAATGCCATGGTGGGTGATGGGCAAGCAGGCAAAGCCTGGCAGGAGTGAGAGGGGCAGAGGCTTCCTGTCAAATTGTCCCAGGTTCAAAGCTTAGTTCTCTGCCGCAGTGACTCTGACTTCCAGAGGAGCCAAGTTCTCAGAGAAACTGGCCTGGCAACTCCCAGGCTGCATGTGAAAAAAAACAATTACAGCCCTAAGGAATAACAGTCCAAACCAACTGGGATCCCTGCAGCTTCTCACAGGCAAAGATGACAAGGGAATTGACTTTTAAGTACACAAACAGCTGAACCTAAATTACGAGAGTAACTTGATTTCCCAACACGCCCCCACACACTGAAGGATGCCCTGGCAAATAATATTAATTGAAAAAGGAGTATTTTGAAAAGCTTAACCAGAGCAGCAAAGAACCCAGCCCACAACAGACAGAGGACAGCAGAGGGGTCTCTGTGCAGAGAGACTCCATTTCATGGAGCTGATGCCTGTTGGGATCCTGGGGCTCCCTCCTGACCTCCTGCAGCCTCCTGGCCAAGCAAGGTGGGGGTCTCAGACATCGCCAGTGCCCCTTTTCCACACCTCACACAAGCCCCTACACGGCACCAATGGTTTGCTGGGACCTCCTGCCCTGCTCCCCCTGAGACTTGCCAAAGGCTCCCTGCTCCTGGCTGATGCAAGCTGGCTGAAGGGCAGCAGTTCCTGTGGCTCCTAGGGCCAAGAAGCAGGGAAAAGCATCTTTTTGATCCCTGAGAGATGTTCAGAGAGAACATCTCCCTCATTTCAGATATACATCAGCCTCAGCCAAACAGCTTGGGATCATAGGTTTTGTTTGTTTATTGGAGGGAAAAGGCACCCAGAGCAAACTGCTCTGAACTAGCACGTACCAGATGGAGAAATTCTGTACATTTTCATTTCCTTTCTACTTATAGCTTGGTCAAAAGAGGCCTCGTGTACAGGAAGCAATGGAAATTCCTCAGATTCCTCCAAAGGAAGGGCTGAGCCCATCTTAAGCCATTCCTCTCCAGAAAGGAAATCCAATAAAGCCTCACACTTGGGCTTAGTAACAGAACTGGGCTTGACTGATTCCAGCCGAGTTTCTGCTGCAGAGGAAGTGCAGCTGCAGTAACTCAGCAAGTCAGAAACAAGACTCCAAACCAATGCCAACTCCTGACACGCATGTGTGTTACGGGGGTAAAGCCCTACCGGTGCACTGGACTTCTGACTGCCTTTCCTGGGAGGTAGTGAGGAACATGGGATGCTGTAAGGCAATTACTGGGGAAAATCTGGGGAGGAGTGGGAAACAGGAAATGAAAGGAGAAAACAAACACTCCCTCCCAAATTCCCACACAGCTGCTGTCCCTGGCTAATGGCTTGGGCTGCAGACCAATAAAGCTGTCTGACAGAATGAACTGTGTGTTCAGTAATCAGCCAAACCTCAGGCATGAGACCGTAGCACTCTCTTCACAGCTCACCTTGAACCAGCTGTGAAGAGCTCCCGAAGTGTCACAAGATCATTTACCCCAGGATGTCCCCAACACACGGGCCACCTTCCTGTCACACCACAGACACAGCTGCACTGCTCCTGCCTGGAGCTGCAGGCAGCCCTGAGCAGCAGCAGAGCAAGCAGGCTGCAGAGCACAGCAGTGCCCGGGTTGCACGTCCCTACCTGAAAGGCTTGCTGTCCGGATCCGTGTCCTTGAAGCCCATCTCTTCCAGCTTGCAGCGCCTGTACAGCTCGTAGTGCCGGGTGTGCGTCTGCTCCCGCAGGTCCTCCATGTTCACTCGGATCAGCATCTCCCGCAGCTTCACAAAGTCGCAGTGGTTCTCATTTTCAACTGCAAAAATGACAGCACATCCACAGAGAGAACATGAAACCCAGGAGCTAGGCTCCCCCTCTCCCTGGATCTGGGCCCCAGTGTAGCAAACCTCAGAGTTCTTCAGGCACACAAGCACAAGCCCAAGTCAACCTGCACCAAAATGCTTGGCTGAACTGAGGCTGAAGCCATCCCATGGCAGCATGGGCCTGAGTTCAAGGCCTGCACTGGATTTGCAAGATCACTGTGCTGCCCATCTGTCACAAGGCTCTCGCCTCCACACCCATTTTAGCACCAGCAAGGTGATGATCTGTTTGCTCACAGGATTTCACTTCCCACCCAAACCCACTCAAAAATCCTAGCACTCACAGGGGCTCACACAGGCAAAGTCTAAACTGAATCTCAAACTATCTAGTTCTAGTTTTCTGGGAACAGCAACAACCCAGCAGGATACAGGTCGAGTCCAAGACCTCCTAAACACATCAGCTTCTTCCCTAACTGTTTTTCCCAGTACCATCCTCTGGTGAATACAGCTGAAGTCTCTGAAGCTGCTTCAGGGTCAGCTGCTATTACTGAGAAGCCAGAGAGTTTTGCAGAATTGCGCTGTGAATGCTCCCCTGCAGATTCCTGGGCTATTCTCCAATGGGATACACAACTGAAGGCACAAGGAGACCATCACCATCTCAGTCCTGTACTTCTCAGTGTTGGCTGGAAAGCAAGGATCAGCTCTGGGTTTCTGGCAGCTTCAGTAAAGCCTGGGCTGCAAACAGTGCCCTGGCCAAACTCTATCCTCCTGCAGGAAGGAGCTTTTGGCTGCATGTCCAGATCTAAGCTGTGCTCTCTCAGGCCAGATTTTGGTAAGGGCCATCCAGAGACTAAAGTATCTTGGCTCAGAAGGGGACAGGATGAGAAGGCCTTGCTTGTGCCCTTGGTAACGTACCCTGCACGACACCCCAGGGGTACTGCCTGGCTTTCGCCATCTTGTTGCCAATCTTCACTTCTTCAGTGCTGCCAACCACAGCAAAAGGAAGGTGGACCTACAAAAGGAAAAGGACAATGAGGCCAGGGATTTCCTTTGCCGCCTTGCCAGAGATTGTTTCTGAGGAAAGCTGTTTACTGGGGCAGCTCTGCTAAATTTAAGTTGTTGAAACGCCTTCGCAATTCGTCTGGTGTTTTAGGAAGTGCAGCAGGACAATCTGGATGAGAAACCTGATCAGACTTAAAGCCCAAAGTACATATTTTCCATTTAATTACAAAGCACTACTGTCTTAAGCACAGAATAAGTCTTACAAACAGGAACTGAATTTGAACACGGAGACTAAAAAAAAGTGAAACAATAAAAAAAGAGAATGAAGTACATCCTCTCAAGGAAGGCAAAATTCAGGGAGATTTTGCTGCTACAAAGAACTGCTAATGCTTCCTCTTAAACAGGGCAAAGCTGTGAGCAAGGGGAAGAGCAGAGCTGACCCAGCCCTGGGCTGACACGTCTGAGTAATGGAGCTCTGCTCCGTCCAGGTCTCTCCATGGGTGTGGTGGCGACAATCTGGGATCTACTCCCAGAAGCGTGGCTGCTTCCAGCAGGGAGCTCGCCTCAGCTGCCAGCCCAGCCCAGCGGAACTCTCTGCCTTAACAGCATCCAAAGGGGCTGGGAGCTAGCTCTGGGAGCAGGAGCCATGTCAGCCAAGCCAGGTCACAGGCCAGGTGAGAGGGGAGGATGTCAGGGCAGAGAAGATGGGCTTATCTGGCAAAGGAGTTTCCCAGCAGCTGGGCTGCACCTGAGGAAGGCAGAACAGTGCACACACTGCACCCTGGCAGAGCCACATGTCTTCTCTGTGCCAGCTTCTCCCACCTTAAAACAGCAAAGAGAGGCAATAGGAAGCTTTAGAGAGAGTCTAACATTCAGCTGGATGAGATAATTGCCCATTTATGAGCTCTTGAGCAGGAAAACTCACAGCAGCCTTCAAGCAGCAAGGAAATACCTCCATCTGAGTGCAATTGCTTTAGGACTGGCACATCCTCTTGGGGCCAATCAACACCCCACTTCCAGCAACCCTGAGCTCAGGTTCTTCCCTTTGCACCCTGAGTCAGGCCCACAGCAAACAGCTGCTTCCTTTGGTAACCCCCACTAAAATGTTTGGTGTAGTCTAGCCTTGAGTGCCCTCAACTCCCATCCCGTTGCTAGAAGCAGGACAGGAGGTGAAAGTCAGGCTGATGGCCTGCAGAGTGCTGGAACATCAGTGCCAGTGCCCCACTCCCAGCGGAAATTGAAACAAAGGCGGCAGTGAGTGAATCACCCCCAAGAAGCAGCCAGTGGTCGTCTGGGACAGGAAAGCCAAACCTCAGCTCCCTGCCCTGACCGCATTGGCGTCCTGCCTCCCATCCTCTTCCTTTCCCGAGACGGGAATACCGCAGCAAGGGAAGGATGTGAAAACTGCAACGGGGGAGAAGTGTTTGTCACACAAGGAAACGTATCAGACCAGGTATCGCCAGCCTCCAAAGCCTTCTGGCCAGGCCACTGTCCATGCTTAAATTGCAGTTTTAAAGCCAAGCAAGACACAGCATGGCCATTAAGGACAGGCCCAGGCAAAGCAAGGGCAGCCACCCCCCCAGATAACATACACTCATGGTGGCGTTGATCTCGGCCACCGTCTCCTCATCAGTCGGGAACTGGTAGATCTGGACACCGTTGCTGACCAGCTCGCTCATGATTTTACTCTTGAACTTGTGTAACTCGTTCTTTGCAATGGTGTCAGCCTTGGCAATGATGGGGATGATGTTCACCTGCAAGACAGGACAGCACCTCTGCATACAGGACTGCACAGGTTGTGTCACTGGGAGAAGACCGAACAAGACATGCAGCAACAGCCCTGAAGTGCCAGTCCTGGCAGATGAACGTCCCTGGGGCTGCTGCTGTCAGCAGCACCACCTCAGGCAGGATTTCCAGGCAGCAGTGATGATGGCCTTAGAAAGTAAGTCAAATGCGATTTGGCAACATGCTACTTCCTGTCCTGTCGTACTCCCCTCCTCATCTGAATTGGCTGGACAGGAAATGTTGTCATAGATTATTATGAGCCGCTCCAAAAAAAATCAGAAAGGAAATTACCATCTCCGCACATCCCCTGGCACCGCAGCTGGCTGGATGACTGCAGCAGCCATGCTCAGACAACAGCCTGTCACAGGCCTTGGCTTGGGGAGTGTCACCAGGGACACCGGAGGGGCAGCAGAGCTGCTGTCATCCCACGGGAGGTGGAAGCAGATGGTGCCTATCCAGCCCTGGGACACACAGGACAGGGTCTGGCAGTAACGCAGGCACACTTCCCCCACCTGTGTGCCCTCATGCACCCCTGGACACTGCTGCATTGCAAGACCAGGGTTCACTCCTCCCTGCACAGCTCTGAGATGAAAGAGGAGTTACTGACTCTCTTCCCTAGACAGGCTGTTGGCAAGGATAAAGATCCTGCCTTCTTTCCCCATCTCATCCCTTCAGAGGGACAGTTTCTGCTCTTGATCCTGCAGGTTGGCTTTTCCCTGCAACAACAGACAGAAATTATACTGACAATAACAGTAATATCGACCTATATGAAGGGATTTCAACTACAGTACTTGAAAATCCTCTTCTATTACATCACTTAATTCTGTTTGGAGTTATTAAATCTCCCTTGGCCAAAAGACAGAACAGGAAAGTCAATTAGCTCACTTGAGATAAATCTCCATAACCTTATTTTCAGTTGAAGAAGGCAAGGAACTTTCTCCATCATCACATAAAACCCAATCGATTGGCCTCTCTAGGAAACCAAGAACCACTGTCATCACTGATGTCCTGCAGAATCAGGATCCAATGAGCCAAAGGTGCACAGTGGACTGATTTAAATTGCTTAATCATGATGGAAAAGAGCACAGAGAAGGCCCAGTTTAGCTACTCAGGCTCTACATTTGTACCAGAGTTATTTTTCCTAGAAGAGGTGCAATCTCCTTTGAACCATGATTTAAACCAAGCCCATGAAGGTACCTGGAAGAGCAGATGCCAAGTAACATATTTATAGAGATTAGTGTTTATGACATTACAGCTAGAACAGCACTACATTTGCCATAGCAGATCAAATCACTTTTTTTGTCTCACTGGATATGGTCAGAGCAAGCAGACAGCACTTCCATTTGTTTTTCACCGATTAGAAAGACAACCTGAACTATCTTTATTGACCTTAAAGATTACCTGGGGAGCACACGGCCAAGTTCCTTATCTGAGGTACAGCTGGAAAAGAGCTGGAGTCCAAACTCCCAATAAATCTCTGCAGCGTGTGAAGTAGAATAATGACCCGTTGTAGCGCCTTGCCCAAGGTACGCGTCTCACACATTTTGTATGCAATTCTCCACTACTAAACCCAGACGTTACTTTCCTGAGCACATGGCAAGATAATGAAAGCACTACAGGGCCGTGGTGACCAGGGCAGCAAGTACCTTACTGTCGAGCTTCTTCATGGTGACCAAGTCCAGGGACTTGAGCGAGTGTCCGGTGGGAGCAATGAAATAGAGGCAGGCGTGGATCCGCGTGTCGTGGTAGTTGAACAGCGATCTCTTGATCTTCAGCTCTTCCTGCAGGTAGGCTTCAAACTGTGCGTCAATGTATTCTACTATAGGCTTGTAGCTGGAGGGAGAAGGCACAGAGAAAACCAGGGAATTGGCTGCTGGGACCTCATGGGCCGCTGATGGGACGCTCAGGAGCTCTGTATGGTACAGGACAAGCACTGCTTTTAGGACGCTCCCCACCAACCTACTGTCCCTCCTTCAAAAGGCTGTGTCTCCACTTGGTGCACAGACAAAGCATAACAGACATGACAGCCCTCAATGCCAGGTGCTTGGAAACCACACAAGACTGCTACCCTAAAAACAACACCTTAGGCAGTCTCTCCAATTAAAGTCTGAGCTGCTGCTCTGCCAAGCTCACTGAAAATCATCTAAAATAGAAAATTTAAACATGAAATCATGACCTACTCCCTAGCTTGTCCAAAACATCATCTTAAAAGAGGGAAGGGAGAGTCACAAGATGAGAGGGACTTTTCAGGAACTGAAGCCTGTAAGCAAAGCTCAGAAGACAAATGCACCATTCATAGACTTTTGATGGGACCATTTTGCTGGAGAAAAATGATACGCATGCTGTGTGCCATGTCCTCATTCAAATTAACTGTTTGTGCTTCTGGAAAGAAAATTGTTCCATGTGTTCCCTTTCCACCGAGGGCAGCTTCATGAATATCACTAGGTGGATCTGTAAAATGACTGGCGCTCTGGTTTCTTGGCTCATGGAAATTCTTTCTCTGACCTTGAGACACTGAAAACCTCAGAGACATGTGCAAAGAAAGCAGCAAGGCCTCACATTGGGAGAAATATTAGAGAAAGCCCCATAAAACTAACAGAGCAAAGGAGGACCAGGAAGCCCTAAACTGAAGGACAGAGCAAATGGCACCCACCACAGCCATATGTGCCCGGACGCAGCAGGAGAATGAAAGCTCTCCCTAAGCTCTGCTGCCCTGGGCCTGCCCTTCTCTCCACAGGGTTAGGCAGGAGCAGCATCCAGAACTGGCAAACACCCCCAGAACAGCAAGGGACCTGCTGCCCACAGAGGGAGGCCCCGGAGACCTCAGAGCACCCCAGCACCGGGATTTCCCTCCCTGGGTTACCTGTCATCCTTGTTGATCTGATCACCGAAGCCCACCGTGTCCACAATGGTCAGCTTCAGACGCACGTTGCTCTCCTGGAGCTCGTAACTCCGGGCTTTCAACCTGACGCCGGGCTCGTTGTGCGTGGCGGGCTCACTCTCGAACTTGGTGTTGAACAGAGTGTCCATCAGCGTTGACTTGCCAATGCCAGTTTCACCTGAGCACACAGAGGGAGCGTCAGGACTGTGCCGTGGCTCTCCTTCACCTCTTTCTCTGGCACATTCCCCAGGTTAAGGAGTTACACCACTTGGGGAGCAGTGGAATTAGGCTACATGCACGTCGCTAAGCAAGATAATCCCTGCAGGAACAGATGTCTTCAGAGACAGTCCCCATCTTTACCAGTGACCCAGGACTGACCCAGGAATTTTCTTTATGGTAGCACATTGTAAGTTCTCATAACTCCACATCTGATTTCCCTGATTTAGTTTCAGCCTTTTTAAGGCAGTTTTGTTGTCTCAAGAAGATCACCTAAAACCCACAGTGCAACTTAAGACAATAAAAATCTGTGACAAATAAATATATATGGAGTTCTTTAAAAAAAAAAGGCACACTGCTTAAACACCAAGTTTTTAAACTACTACAGTTTCACTAATCCCCAGTGCAATTAGTAACATGGATGAAAGCATTAGCCTAAATCCCATTTTTCAGTCAAAACTGTTTGTTTAGCAATTACACTCTTAAACAGCTACTGCTACCCATGCTGTGAGCAGGGGTGGGCTGAGGCAACTCACATGGATAGCCAAATCCTAAACTGATGGCACAGAGTACCCACGGCTGAAGCTGCGAATTTTAGGGAGCTACTGATGTGAACTGCTGCGTTCTATGCCAGATAGGCTCTGTAGCATTTCACATCCCAATTACAAGTCCCACATTACAACACTGAAGTTAATTGTGTCCTCTCTCAAATCACAGTTTTAAACCATCATTTTTTCCAAGGCTGAGCTTTCTGTTCCTTGGCCAACTGCAGTAGTTTGTGTGAAACTTTAATATCGGGTGAAAATTGGTGGAAGGGCACATTTCACAAGGAAAAAAGAGGTGGATCAAATTGCTAATGGAGACATATTAAGTCACGCTAAGAAAGGCATATTTACTGCAGGAGAGAAAGGCAATTAATTTATGCCATTTTGATCAAAGAGCTGCCTGCTAATTGGGCTGTTCCCTGCTGGACTGAAATGGTTTCATGCTGCTACAAGAGTCACGTGAGGGTTGGGAGCTTGAGTGTGCAGAAGTGCAATTATTCTCTTATCTCCTCCTTTCACACGCAAAGCTGCAGAGAGGAGTCGAGTTTGCTAGATTTCTTTTCAGGCAGCTCACAGAAATTCTCAATTCGCTGTAGAAAAATCACAGTCAGAGGGTTGTGGGGTTTTTCCAGCTAATTAATGTAACTAATTAGAAGGGACAATACTCCCCTCTTGGAGGCTTAAAAGAACAATGAATGGAAAGATGATGTTTGCAGCCTGCACTGCCAAGCTACAAGAAAAACCCAGCAGCTTTGTCCGTTCCCAGAACCAGATTCTGGGTTCACTGACAAGCCAAAACTGGCTTGGCTCACAGCTCCCTAGGGCTGAGCAATGGATTTCCAACTGTGGAGTATCCACAGAGTACCAAGACAGCAGCTACCTCCCCACAGCCAAGAGAAGATGTTGCCTCCTCGCATTTTACCCTCTGAACAATTTGGGAAAACCAAATTGAAGATTAAATACAGCAGAGGACAGGTGACAGGCTTTGTTCTCCAGTACATAATTTGGTGGCTAAAAATGGCACTGTTCCCAAGTGGAGAAACTAAGAATGTAAGGAGACAGGCAAACCCTGGAAGGGAAGGAATGCAATTTGGTGAGAAACAACCTCCACACCCAACCCAGAGAAAAGCAGATTTAAGTTAACATCCTTTCAAAAATACATTTAATTCCCCAGTTCACTCAGTTTCCTTATGGGCAGCCTTTGGGGAAAGCAGAACCGCTGGCTGATCAAAGGGATGGATTTTAACAGCTAGCAATCGCCATGCCTTGACTCGGGGGACAGGGCAGAGAAAGAGGAACACTAGATTCCACCATGGAACAGCTCTGGGAAGACAAGCAGAGTGTGCAGTGGCTCAGGGGAAAAGGTGTGAATGTGGGGCCGTGCCCCACAAAGGCCCAGCAGGGTGACCTACCCACACACAGGATGTTGAAGCAGAAGCCCTGCGACGTTGACTTGTTGACCAGCTGGTCGGGGAGGCTGTCGAAGCCCACGTGGCCAGACAGGGACAGGTTCCTGAGGTCATCGTTCTGTAAGACCAGAAGAAAAGCACTCAGCAGGATTGCAACACCCCTGGCAGGGAAGAAGGCCTGTCACAACTGCGTCAGGACAGCGAGGCTTTCCAGATGCCACATCCGCGTCTCGGGTTTCCCTCCCAAATGCACTCTCCTTTTCCTTCTATCCATCTCTGATGTGGGGCTCAGGAACTAAAATGCCCCTGACTCCAAGGCAGGCAAATACCACCACACTGGTTCTCCATGCGTGTCACCAATAAACCAATCTGCGACATCCAAATGCTGTTTCTGAGGCTCCAGCATCCTCTATCCCTAGGGTTACCCTAAGATTATTTAGGCAGACACCTGGAAAAGAGAGAGGAACACAGAGCTGTGAGCTGACCAGTTCCTGTTTAATTGGTAAAGCAGCTGAGGCTGCCTCCTTCATGTCCTCCGCACAGCTACACAGCAGAAACCAGCCAACCTTCCACTTGCGCACTTCCCCAGCAGCATGGGAAACCCCCCAAACTTCCCAGTGAGGCTGGCTCTCTCAAGAAGCACACTGAGCAGTGACATAGGTCGTGATAGGGCCCAGTTTGCAACTCCAGAAGCTATTCCTGACAGACACCTGTGTAGGCGAGCAGAGAGCCAAGGTGGTGCCTTCCTTGGCCCAGTGTGCCAAAGGGAAGGAGCAGCTCTCAGATTAGCTCTGTCCTCCCAGATCTACAAGGGAAAGGCCAACATTCTTGCCCTCTTCCTCCAACCCTTCAGCATGGCCACAGCTCAGATAGCAACTGTGCCGCTAGAACCAGCTAAAACTCTTCCCAGCTTTTCCAGGCTTGGACAGGAAGGGAATAAAGCAAGCATGCTGATCTGCCATGCTGTGGTTTACAAATAACCTCATCTGACACGAGGTAAGGAAGCAAGGCACCATTCCCAGATTTTCCTGTGTGACCTACAAAGCCCCTGGTGCTGCCTGTGCATGTCCTTAGCAGGAAAACAAGCCAGGCCAGGGTGCCCAGAGGTGACAGTCACCCCTCATGACCCCCTCTCCTCCTTGGCTGCTTGGGGGCTGGAGCTGACAACATCCAACACCCCAAGGCTGCTCTTTGGAGGGCAAGGGAGCAGCACAGACCTTGCAGAAGGGAGATGTGACACAAACCCCAGATGGTATTTGGGACCCTCCCACAGCAGCTGTATGGCAATCCACAGAGAAGCTCTGTGGAAAAACAAGCCCCCCCAGTTACCTCTTCCCTGGCAAGTCACAGTTATGCCAAGGTCCCAAGTAAAACAAGCAAACAAAAAAAACCCACAAACTTGGTAGACCTGGAGCAGCTCTACTGTTATTTCACATTTTCTCCTCAAGTTTGTCATTCTTAATTTGGAACCTTTTTCCACACCCAAACCCTTCCAACGGAGTCACTCCCCCAATGCCACAATAAATAACAGTCGGGGGCAGCCTCAGCCTAGTTTAAAGATGCTGGAAGCACAAGCTGCTTTCCACAAAACCAGTGGGCTTTGGACCAGACACAGACAACTCTCTGGTTGTTAAGAATCAAAAGCAGAGGAGGACTTCCCACTCTCTGCACAATTGCTGAGCAGCTCTACTTCCCTCCTCAGAAGACAATGGACCAGCCACCAATTGCAGGGAGAAATGAGTTACATTTGGGCTGAATGTGGATGAAAAAACCTCAGACCTAAACAAAAACAATAATTCCCTGAGAAAAGCAACATCTCCAAGTGAAAATGCCTCAGTCTGTGCCAGGAGTCTGGGCAAAGGGCTCCTTTCTGCCTTGCTGACACAGAGAGCCTGGCACCTGTGCTAGATACCTGGGCCTTCTCTCAGCATCTAAACCAGGCTTGCCCATAGGTAAAAGCCAATTTACCAGCCTGTTCACCTCCATGCCTCTGTGTGCTGGGAGCTACCCACCAGCAGCGCACTACAGAAGCTTGAGGTTATTAAGAGATGCCACCTCCTTCACTCAAGCTGGGTGAAGAAAAAGTACCCAAGAAAGACCATCACCTCATTCACCCCCAACTGGGAGTGCCCTAGAAAAGGCCCCGGGATTGATGGATTGATGTATGACGTTAATGGGTTAAATTAAATATTTGTCACATTAGTATTTCAAAAAAACCGGTGGGCTTGGGTATATCATCAAGTGAAGGGAGCTCAGAGCAGACCCCGGAAAGCACAAAGTGCCCATGACTCACAGGCTTCACACAAAGTGGTGGGTGTTGAGCATCCCTCAGTGCAGCACCAGTATCTCTTTCCCTGACATATTTTGGGAAAGCAAGTACTGCCTCATCATCAGTTGCTCAGCAGGAACACAAGTTAGACTCATCTCTTGCATCTGTGACAGTTATTTTTGCTGCAAATCTTCTCTGGTTTATTCCCCTCCCCTTGACTTTTTCTTTTTCCCCCTGCAAGTGGCAAACATCAACAATGGAATAAACAAAAACTATCTCTGCACTTTGCAATGCCAAGTATTTTTCACAGGCTGTGCTGCACAACAGGAGACAAGAGTAGCCTGATATCTGCTCAAAACATCAAAACATTGGTGAAAAGATCTGAGGCCTGAGGCACAGGCAGAGATGAAACACAAACCTCAGCACCCACCTCCCTCAGCGTTCCTAGGATGCAGCACATCTCCCTGAGCAGAGCAAACACACAAAATTGCTGCAGTTCTGCACAAGGCTCACAGATACACATTTTGGGGGAGGCAGGAGAGCCAAAGGAGCTAGATTTCTAAATCTCTCCTCCACACACAAACAGAGCCAGTTCTGCAGCATGTAGATGCCCTCTGAAAGCTGACACATTTCTAGGGGAGCTGCAGGGTGCTTCTCTCTGGAGAAAAGAGGTGCACACACCACACAACCACTTAGCATTGCTCTTGCTTTCACCCCTTCAAGGGGACAGCTTCATCCACAAGAGAAGGAAGCCTCTGCTGGAGAGCAACAAGCCTGATTGCTCAGGGTATCAGCAGCAGAGCAGGCAAGTGATTCATGCTTTCAGTCTGGCAGAGCAGAATTGTTGTAACAACAAGGGGATGCTAAGTCAGATGGCCTGGCCTCTCCAGCTGTGAACTGCCATGACAAGCTCCTGAGCACAGTCAGTGGGCCGGGTTTGATCCCAGCTGAGTCACTCTAGTGAGAACTGGGCACCTCGGGCTGAAGAGCAGTCAAAGGTTGACACAGCTCCTTCTCCACCCCAGAGCCCCCACAGGAATGCTACAAACATAGACTTATCCCTCCTGCCACAGGGCTCCTCTTCCAGAGGAAGCCAGCAGTGCTGCTCAGATGCTTCAGCCCAAGTGCAAAGGCACCTCATCACCCTCCCTCACCACCTTCTTCCCAAGCCCATCCCTCATTTGCCCTCAGGTGAACAGAGGTCAGCAAAACTCCTTCCTGTGCCCAGCACTGCACCTCAACATCCTGCTAGACTATAAGAACTTCTCAGGAGTCACTCACAGACACGGATCCATGGACAAGATGAGCACGGGTAAAACTGCAGCTCCACAGACTCCTGCAGAGATCAGCCAGTGTGCACCAGATGTGCTGCTAGACTTGGGTGTCTGGATGTTCTCACACGTCGGAGATTTTAAGACATCCCAAAAGCAGTCTGTATTTTTAAGCTCTTCCTTAAGGCAGTCACATCTCCTTTACTGAACCCTGCATTATAGGGCATTGCTTCCCTCCCTCTTCCCATACCATCCATGAGCAGGAAGCGATTCTCAACAGCCAGAGCTATGCGCTAACCCCTACAAAAACTAGGGAGTGACATGAACAAATAAAAGCTTGTTTCTTGGGAAAGATGCTGATCACTTGACTTCTCTTTGCAGAGAGCCCTACAAGGCATCCCACAGCCAGTATTTCTTGGATCAACAACAATCTTCGAGCTGCTGTTATCACAGCTGCTCATTTTAACTGCAGCAGGGGAAAGGAAGGGGTAAGTTAAGCAGAGACAGGCCCCCAGAGGCACAGCAAATACTACCTACCATCACTTTATATACAGAGATTGATTGTCAGGCACTCACATCCCACTGCTGTTCATTTTAAGGGGGTAAAAATGCCTTGCAAAAGACGGGAAAGAGTTTGCAGTCTCAGAACCCCGTCAAGGCTCTTTTACATCTGTTTTCCTCACGCATAGCTCCTGGTGGCAATGGTTTCACAGGTCAAGCAATGCTGTAATGGATGCTCTGTGGCAAAAAGGGGGTTTGTCTGGACAGGAATCAGTGAAGCTATATAAAACAATTCAGCTGATGAGGCACGTGCCAGGAGAGTCAGCTCATTCCTCCCAAGCCACAACGACTTGGCAGAGCCAGCAGGAATAAAGAAAAGGTTATTCTCCTCACTGGAGCCAGGAACAGCACATCTGTGTGTGGATGGGGAGCTGGAGATAAAGGTGGGTCCCGTGTCACTCCTCTAGAGGCAGCACAAAACAGAGCTGAGCCCTTATGCTTCCAAAAGTGTCTGGCAACTGATTGGAAACAAAGCAAAGTTGCTCCTCTCCCAGGCAGGAGCAAAGCCCCACTCCCAAAAGGCCAAGGAGAGAATTCCACAAGGACATTTATTGTCCCAGTCCCCAGTCTGCTCTCCTCGCTCAGGACTGAACTATGATGGCGCCAATTCCCCAATCCAAGCAAGCTCCTGTCTGAGCCCCTCTTGCTTTAAGGCTGCTGGTAAAACATTCCCCTTGGGCCCCTCCCAGCCCACTGCTGCAGGCGGCTGGGGGTCAGCTTCACACGGCCTCCCAAGAGTTAAAGAAAACAAAATCCAGCCTCAAATTCAAGGGGGAAAAAGGCTGGTATGCAAAATATTGAGCTCAACTCCAAATATGAAGCAAGTGTTTAGTTATTTGAGGCCACACAACTTAGGAGTCACCTTAAAGAAATTCTAAAAGCTTCTATTGTTGTCAGCAGCTCAGACCAGCAACATTTTTGATCCATTACTAGGTCAAATCAGCTTAGATGCTGCATCCAAAGTCAGGGACCTCAGGGATAGTTTAGTCTGCTCAGATAAAAAAGCAGCTCAGGCAAGAGTAGGAGCACAGATGCAAAGAGTAGTCTAGAGGAGACAGATCGAACCTTCTCCCAGAGTTCAACCCCAGAGCTGATGTCCCTGCCAGCAAGGCACCAAGTATTCCCAGTGTCTACGCCAGAGCCAAGTTCCCTGCTCCTTGTAACAGCACCCATAATTCTGCTCCTCTTCCTTGCACAGGGTTCAGGCATGGTCAAACCTTCCACTGTTGGACAAAGGTATTTACGAATAGTATAGGGAGAACACGGAAAGCAAGAACAACTCCCTTACCCTCCTCGGCACGCCGAGATGCCAGAAGAAAAGGTCTGATAGCAATCAATCAGTTAATCAGTTCAGAAAGAGAGGAAGGACTTCTTGGCTGTTGGTTCAGGGTAAGATAACCATCAGTGTCACCAGCAGAGGAGGGGAGTTCCTGGCTCCACGCTGTTGCTGGCTGGCTGCAGGCTCGGGCAAATGTCTGCACAAGCTACTCAAATCTGGGAGGTCCTTCGTTGTTTTTCTTCCCCCTCGCTTTCTTTTTTCACCCCCTTTCTCTCAACAGGGAGAGCAGACCCCTGTGGAAGGCATGCTCTCATTCTGTACATTAATGTGTCAATCAAGCCACGAAGATTTGGGCCTCCCTCCCTGCCACCAACCCACCAGCGACTCACTGCCACGGCTATTGTCCCTGAGGGATGGACTGCAGGAAACCATCTCGATCTTCCTGGATAAAAGCTGGCACCGGCTGCAGCTGCTTAGGGACACAGAGCTCCTCACCAGTCCCCTGCCCCAGCCCTCCAGCAACGCCTACCACAACAGCAAGGAGCCAGGTCTCTGCTCTCAGAGAGCAGGGAATACTGTCAGCAGAGCTATGCCAGAGCTGGCTCCCGCGCTCATTAAACAGAGAGGTCACAGGGAACACAAAAAGGCTCTCCCTGAATATACTAGATTTTCCTTTTAATCCCCAAGAATCAGGACAGCAGAAAAGGTTATTTTGTGGGAGGAAGGCTGAAGCCAACTTGACCAACAGAGCACTGGGCAGCAGCAGATAGGGAAGGGCAGGTATGGGATTCGTGCTGCCCCCCGTTGCAGAAAATACCACTTCATATATAAAATCTCATGGGTCTGGGGAATCTCCAGCCAAAAGAGGCTGTCACTGAGACCAAGCAAGTGACGCTCTCTCCAGGGCTGGCCCCTAAATGAAGGGCGAGATGACAGAGGGAACAGCGAGCAGGCATCACAAGCTGGCCCCTGCCTAGGCACAGCCCACACACACAGAGGCTGCCAGAGGAAAAGCCAGCGTGCCCCAACCCAAGCGGCCCCAAATTCGCCCAGCACGGATGCCACAGGGGGCGGGAAGCACAAGGGCCATCTCTGGACGCGCAGCACCAAATATCCTGGTTTCCAGCGCTTGCAGCTGCGAGTGCTAGCCCCGGCCACACGGCAAGGCCGCGCTCCCTGCAGCCCACCGAGCGCCGCTGGGCCCGCGCCGCCGGGGCACGCCGGCGGGGAAGCGAGGGGAGCTGCTTACATTGGCAAGCTGCTGGAACTCGGCAGGAGCGCGGAGGGGAAAGGATACAGTTGCATTCTTCTGCAAAGAGGGAAGTCAGCAAAATCTGACAATTCAGGAGGGGCGGCAGAGAGTGGGAACGAGCATTTGTCTTCAGGCAAAATGTTTGGCTAAAGGTCAGCACAAGCTCAGAGCACTCACAGCTCCATGCATGCCAAGAACTGACATAAAATACATTTCCCTCCATAGATTTCCAAAAACCACGGACCTTTCTATTTGGAGGGAAAGTGACTAATGCTTCTAACAGCCCCTGATGTCACAAACTGCTAACCAGCAAAAGGAAAAAAAAAAGGCTGGACTTCGGGGATGATAAGGACCATATGTGCATTCCAGCAAGGCTTGTAAACTCACTGAAGGAGGGGAAAAAAAAAAGAAAAAAGGAGAGAGAGAGGAAGGAAGGGGGGGAAAAGAAAAAAAAGACATAATGTGACAAACAAGAACGAAGACCATCCAAAGGCAGAGCCCAATGAGAACCAGATGCTCTCTGCTTCTCTGGCCAATCTCTCTCCTGACAGGAGGACGACGTGCAACTGCCTCTCTGACCGCCTGTGCAAGGCTGAGGGAATAAAATGGGAGCTGCTGCTCATGCCAGCTCCCCACATCAACGTGTTGCACTCCTCCTGCAGTTTATTGCCATTCCCCTGCCCTTTGCCTTCTGCAATGCCCCACGCCGGGCAAGGCAAACCCACCCCTTGGAGCACCCCCACCATTCCCTCAGCCAGGCACAATGCAGAGAGCAGGAGGTGCCTCCAGGTGAGCCCTGAAACGCTGCACAGTCAAAGAACATCCAAGTCAGGCTGTAACTCCAGACCAGCTGACAGCAGCGAGGACCAGAGAAGGCCCAGTTTTGGTTAGACTTGAGAACACGCCACCTTAAGAGTTAAAAACAACTCCCATCAGAAGGACAGAAGCCAGCTGGGAGACAGCAGGAAGGCATGCTGCTATACGGCCATTAGAAATACCCGTCTTTTAGTTCTTCGCCCTTTTCCAGCCCTTCTGGCTGCATCGTGCCACACCACCACAGATACAGAGACAGTCCAGCAAGGCAGCAGAGCGGGAAAACCCAACAGCCATTTCCTTCTGATTTTCACTGTCAGGCACTTAAAGTAGCCTTGAAACAGCTGCACCACAGGCCATTAAGTCATTGGATCTATACTCTGCTCAAAGCTGGAGGCACAGCCAACATGGGACCTGACACAGAGGGAAGGGTGATACATGAACTCAGCAAGATTCCAGTTACACCCACAGAGAGGAGGGAGTACTCTGGGACACTGCCCCCAGGCACAAAGAGGCAGAATTAAGACAAACCTGGCAACAGAGCATCTGACCCCAGTGCCAGGTTTTCCTCCAGCCTTCCCCAGGCTTTCACCAACTCCAGTCTAGTTAGGGTTATGAACATAACCAGAGCAGAAGAGGGATTTTGAGAAAGGAAAGCAGCCCAAAGAGTTTGCTCACAAAGCTGTAACAAGGCAGCACTGTTCCAATACCTGACTCACATGAAGGGCTGCTGGGACACAAAAAGCAGCGGCTTTCCTTGAGGTGGCAAAGGCAGAGCCCAGCAGGGCTGCCTCACAGTTCCTTAACCCCACATGCTCCTTCCTGAAAAGCTGCAGCCACACATCAAGGGCACATTTTGTCAGCTCCTATTCAACAGGGCCCAGAACTGGAAGGTGCTGCAGATCATGCTCTGGATAATTACTTATCCTTGGGATTCAGAAGCAGGATCCATGTTAGTACAGTGCCCTGCTGGCTTGCTCAGGGGCAGGAGGGGGACATCGTAGCTGCCCGGCACACGGACACGCGGCCAGTGTCCGCACAGACCCAGCTCCCAAGCAGGGCACCAGAGCTGTGCCTACCAAAGCACACAGCTTCAGATCATTTATTTACCACTTCTCTTGACTCTGTACTAAAGAGCTCAGATTTATCACAGTAGCTGTCCTCACACCTAAACCGTGAGGTTAACACAGATGTACGTACACACACGACTTATTCCATGCCCAGGTACCACAGCAGCAAGTATAAACCGGTCCTAATTTCAAACTAATCATCACCCAGCTCCTTGAGAAATCCCTACCCAAGGCTCTTACAGTCCAAGCAAGTGCTAGATACACACAGGAATTCCCCAGGGAAACTTGACTGGTCCAGCATAACCAAGGAAGTGTCAACCCAGTACCAACCAGATTGAAGAGAGTTGACTCAGACCAGCTCTTCTTAAATTCATACACAATGTGTATGTGCATATATTGCACTAAGGTTGTTAAGTACAAGGCCAGAGAAAACATCTTGTGTTTAGCGAAGTCCAGTGTTATCACCCTCTCCAGCAACAGGTACACTTGAGTGTGATTGTGACCTAGTAACCAGAAAACAACAAAGCAAAAGAACCAGTTTTGAATGAATTCGTGGGATGGTCTAATATGCTGAGTGTTGAGTCACAGCCCTCACATCTGCTTTGAAAAAGGAAAAAGAACACACAGAGCCCCTCATGGCACACAGAGTTCTTCCAAGGCGCCACAGAAACCTTCAACATGAATAAGAAAAGGTCAGCAATCAATAAATATTGAAACTTACAAATACTGTTCACCTTAGTGCACAGTTTTTCATCTCCAGTAAGAATGAAAGTGGAATTGAGTTGGACTGAATCTGCACACGGAGAAAAAGGCGAAGGTTTACTCAATTCTTTGGCTGACAGTTTTGGAAATACTAGTCTACAGACTTTGAGCTCTCAACTGACTCAAAGCAATAAAGTTGCCCACTTGCCTTCAGCAAGTCCTGGTTTTCCTGCCTTAAACAGGGAAAGCCAACACTAAAATTTTTACGAATAGGAGCAATTCTATATTTCAACTGAATTACTTCCTTCCCTCCACCTCAGTCATTCTATGTTTTTGTGGTTACTTTGAAAGACCATGTTTTGCCTTTCCAAAAAGCTTCCCTGGCCAGAGTTGCTCCAGAGAGGAGGACATCTGATCTAGGTCTGCAGCACAGCCATAACATTGGGATTGTTAGGAGATGGGACTAGAAGGCCACTCTACATCAGGTTGTTTATCCTCCTTGTGTTTGGCTGCACTGATAACTGCTACACAAACTTCACATTTCTGGAGTCAACAGACAGTGCAAGACAAAGCACATTTCTCACATGCAGCCCACAGTCAGGAATGTTCCCACAATCCTCTCTACATCCATCACTTGCTAAGGGGCAGGACCACAAAGATGTGTGATGGCCACTACAACCCTGGTGATGCTCCAAGTCATAAAAAGTCCCTGGACAGAACACCAGCAGTTGCCCAACATACACTCCAAAGCAGCTGAACTCCATAAATGCATGGCTAAATAAACATTTACAGCACCAGAAGAAAGGATTAACTCTCTACCCACAAGGAATCCAAGGATTAGCTTGACAGCTCCAGTTTTTGAGCTGAAGCAGAGATAAACCTTTCATTCCAGAGATTTAAACCAACTCCCAGAAGTATCAAGAGTCCCACGCTGTCCCATGCCTGTGTTCTGGAGTTTATCTTGTTGCTGCCCATCCCCGAAAAGGGATAAGGCTTTCCTCGCATTCCAGCTGCTGGTGACAAAGTAACACAGTGTGAAGGACATGACAGAATGAGTCCCCAGCACAGCAAAGGCCACCAAGGTCTCTCTCTGATGCAGCACAGCCAAAGTCCCTCCAGCAGCTGACCACCTCTGTCCTTTCCAGAGCACATCCTCAGCCTCCCCTCCAAAAACCCAATAGCAAGGGAACCCAAAGCCCATGGTGGCCTCCAAAGGCAGCTCAGGCAGCACCATCACCCTACAACAAAAGGGTTTTTCCAGAGGAGATGAGCCTGGGAACTCCACGCAGTGGGGAAGGATCTTCCCCTCAATTACAGGCAATGACACTCAAAACCAGGCTGATCTGACAAGGTTCTTTTGCACGGTCTTCTTTTCCAAACACCTCTGTAACTGGGGCAGCAATTAGTGGGCAAGAAAATAAAAAATGTCATTGGTGCAAACAGGATTTTATTGTAAGGGCAACAAGGCCCCAGCTGGGCTGGATGCAGCAGCCTTCTGAGCTGTGTGAGCACAGCTTCCACCCCAGGGCTGGATCCTGGCAAGGGGCAGCATGCACAGCGCTGGCAAACAGCAGTGTCACAGCATCAGGGATTTCAAGCAGGTTTAGAGCAGATTTATTAGTGTAATCCTAATCATGCAAATAAAGGCAGATGCAAAACTGGCATAAGCCACTGCATATGGAAAAACCTCCCCACATCCCCCTTCATCAACAGCTGTTACTAAAGCACAAGCCTGAACAGTCACTCTTTTCCCCCTTCCTCATTGCAAGGGCTTTGGAGGCTCCAGTGACACTCCCAAGTCCCCCCATGTCAGCAGGTTGAGATGCCTCCAGCCCCTGAACCTTCAGCCAACTGGTAGTTTCCATAAGCTTAGCTTTTGTTGGTGAACAATTTTCCTTTCTGGTCTAGAAAAAGGGACATACATAGCTCAAACCAAAAAGAAAAAAAACAACAACAATGAGAACAGTGTCTAAATGTACAGCACAAGGAAATAAGCAAGAGAAAAATATTTTCCTTTTGGCTGTTGCTAAGTTTTATTAACCCTAACTATTATTTGAACAACTACACGTAGAAAACAACAATTCCTAAAGGAAAGTACTAACTGTTTTTCTATACACAAACCTACATTAGTGGCTATGTTCCAGATACTAACTAAATGACTCCTATAACAATAATAGTCTCTTGGACTTAAACATAATTCCAAGGACCTGATCCAAAACCTACTACCAACTCTGTGTTTGGTGCGTTCCCCCCACATTAGTTCCAGAACCAGACTTCACCTAGCTGCTACTTCTTAGCAAGTTCTCCATCCCAACACAGTCTCTGGCAGAGCTGCAAGTTCAGTGAGCTCGTGGTACGTGTCAAATCTGCAGAACATTTGAGGATTACATTGCATTTCAACCTGTCCACTGGAACAATGGGCATTTGTAACAAGAGAGTGAGTAAGCAGGCATTTACACACACAGCAGAAGCAACACTTGGCCAGGAAGCATAAGGGAAGATGTTTTCATGGCTGGCAAAGGCATAAGCTCCATCAGGAGAACAAGCTACCCAGCAGGCAGGCAGCTGCTCAGAGGCAAGCACTGCTCTATCGTGCAACGGAGCCTAGAGGCATCAAGTGCAAAGAAATACCAGGTAACACAGATCGAGTACAGCAAAGCTCCTTGGAGCCCTTCTGCAGAGCGAAAGCTTCCAAGGGTGTAGCTATCACCTAAGGTTCCCCTCAGCTGTGAGGATACACTGTGTTACTAAAACCAGACCCTCAGATGTTTTCAGCCCTGCCACAGAGCGGATGGATGAGCAGAGAGCAAATAAACCATAATTAGTGGGAGGCAGGCACCGATCGTGCCCCATGCGCTGTCAAAGGCTTCCCATCCACATTCCAAGGCTCCCATACACCTTTGTGAGCTGGACCTTTGGCTTCTGGTATCTCAGCCATCCTCCGGCTGTCCCAGTGTCGCGACAGTTTAATTAAAAGCAGGAGCCTGAAAAGCTGGAAAGAGGCCTGGAGTGCTGCTGGACTCCCATCCGGCTCTGGAGTCTGGTGCCAAGGAAAGGCGTCCGTTGCTTCAGCTGCTGAAAAGGCGCCCAACACCAGCTCCCAAATCAGGGGACAGGTCTGGAGTGGGACTGAGCTGCCTTGGAGCTGCAAGATCAAGTGACCTGGCATGTGCCCAGGCGGTCCAATTACCTGGAACAAGGAAATTGTCCTCCCAAATGACAAATATGCTGCTAAGGCTCCTTGGGAAAAGCTCGCAGCTAAAAACATCTCCCTGTGCTGCTCCCCACTTCTTGTTTGGTGCATGCAGCAGACACATATTTAATGCATTTCTGCTCCTCTGGAGTGTCCTGCTGAGAGCCCAGTGCAGCTCTGCACAAGGGCCAGGCTTTAGGAGCTAAGTGGGACACTTGCAAACATTACCCTGTGCTAATCCAGTGTTATTTTTCCCACAGCAGCCCGCCGCTCACAAGACCGTTGGCAGAGGTTTGCAATCCACTGGCATGCACCCACATTCTCTGCAATCGTGTTCTTCCAAATTCATAAGTTATTCCATACGCAAGCTGCTGCAATGTCCATTAGCTGTTGGAGCAGCCCTGCTACAAGGTTAAACTGGAGCCAGTATCCATCCCCACAGATTAATTAATGTTGGCCACCACATTCTGCTTCGATGGCCCACCCCAGTCATGTTTGCACTTCGAAGGGAAAGCAGAAGCAGTTGGATTCAGATTTAATTTTAATTTCTGCCCTCCTGTCAAGACTTGTGCTGTAGAAAACCATGCCACTGCTCGTAACAGAGCAGTGTTACATGGAACCCACACTTCGAGCATGATTCTCCTCTACACCCCAAAAGCAAACAGACTGAATTCTCTAGAGTACTATGCTTCTGGACAGTCCAGCTGCTCAGATTTCTCCAAAACAGTCAAGCTAAACACAATCCAAACTCTTGCAACCTTATGAGTGCAGATGATACGTATTGCACTGCTCTCGGGTGAAATCCATAGCTCAAGGACAGCTTTTGGAGTAGAACATTTAGCAAGGCTGTTTCTCTGAATAACAACAAAAAGCAAGAGCATTTGCCATCAGCTTGCACCTCTCATGGTTACTTGACACTGTACCTTTTTGTGCTGGCAGTACTCACATTTCTCATCCCTTTTCTCCCCTCAACTCCTCTCTTTGCCTGGAAGCACCAGGACAGGCAGTCGGGCACACCAGGTATCCCTCCTGGGCCTGGCCAAGCACTGTGCCAGCACGCAGCAGCTGATAACCACTGTGACAGATGAGCAGGCTCCGCTGCACCAGCCTCAGCTCCTGCAGCAGCCCAGCTGTAAAGACCTGACAGAGCAGGTAAATCCTGTCACAAATTTATGGAGCCAAACCTGAGGATTCGGGAAGACAAACACACCCCAAGGCAAATTAAGGCTGCTCCAAGCAAGCACTTCCTGCAGAGGTCTAGGCAAGATTAGTTCACATGAAGGAGCTCCTTGCTCTCACAAGCTCTAACTCCCAGTGCTGCAGACCCGCCTATGCCAAAACTGGGGCACAATTCCCATGCACAGTGCACGTTTTTGCCCTTGGCTCGAGTTATTTAATGAGATACCAAAGCGAGGGATCTGCTGCTGCATATCCTTTATTGAGATTGTACTCTCCACCTCCACGTTGCTCAGAACAGGAGGTGATGCACGAAGCCCCAAGCAGCCCTGCCTGGGTTGCTCATATCCCAGAGCAGCTGGGGTCTGACAGATAAATACCTGCTGAGGAACTCAGGAAGCCTTCAAAGAGGAAGGCTAATGCCCAGCCCTTCCTCCCACGGCTATCCAAGAGAAGGAGCTGGTCTGTACATGCAGCATGAGGGCTCCCACGCCACACACCAGCACAGCCCAAGAGCCTGTGCCTGGCCAGCAGTACATGTCGACCCCAGAAGAGTCAGCACAGGCTGGAGCAGCCCTTCCTCAGGCGCTTGCTGGCTTAATTCACATTTCCTCAGGTCACTCAGCAGCCCATGAGGGAGCCAACTGGAGCATAAACCTCAAGAGCAGTACCCAGGAGGATGGCACACATTCAGCCATCTCCATCATCCTTCCTTCCACCCAGCACCACCGAACCCTAGACACCGGGCCATTATCCTCCTCTGCAAGGCACAGCACCAAAATGGGAATAGGAGGCTCCAGCCCTGAGCAGCTTCCAACTGCCAAGATGTTTCAGCACACACAGCTCAGAAAAAGATACATTTACCACAGCAGGGATACTGACAACATCCACACACCCTTCCCTTGGGACTCCTTACGGTCTATTTTACACAGGGACCAACCACCTACCTCATGCCAGAAACATTTTCTAGCCAGTGCGAACTTTATAGCTCCCTTCAAACTGAAACCAGGACAGCACATAAACTGTATCACAGCTAGCCTGGATTTATACTTCTGGCTTTCTGGCTCAACCCACTGGAAGAAACCATCAGGTTACTTGGTTAGGCTAAGAAAATCCTGCTTTCCTCAGGTTGTATCAAAATCCTGTAAAGCACATCCCATTGGAAAAAATAAATGCTTTTCTGAGCTCCATTCCTGGCAAAGCCAAACCTAGAGGAAATGTAGCTGTGTTCAGTAACAGACAGTAGTCACATGGCAACCCACAATTTCAAATAATGTTTTGTTTTAGCAACAAAACACCTCTGGCTTTGTGTTTAAATGGTCCCGGCCTACACGAGATAGAGCATTCCTCAGAGATATTTAATATAAGTGAAAATTACCCTCAACTGCACTCACACAAATCCAGAGCAACAAGGTGAGAGTTACTCAAACTGCTCACCTTTAAACCTCTCCTCCTTATCGTTACATCTCCTTGAAAACACAACTTGCATATTACCCTATTTGAATAGTTATTTTCTTGAAGGTAGGTTTAATTAAAAGGTTTAATCTGGTAACATCTCTGTGCCACAAGAGTTCACTCAATTTGGTGCAAGAGGGCGAGGTCTTCAGAAGTGACTAGGGTGTGCACTATTCATTCTCTGATCACAGCTTGGCACCTCACAAAACAAGGGAGGGAATTATCTCCTGCTTCACATACGCAGAAAACAAAGGCACACCAAGACGCACCAAATCAGAGGCCGAAACACTCGCAGCATGTCAGCAACACAAACTCTAATCCTAAGTGGCTCTGGTAATTACTGCTCTGATAATTAATAACTGCTCAATTCCAAATGCTGAATAGAAGGAGTGCTTTCCAGCCGGGTAAACGTTCAGCTACCTGGAAACACACAAGCCAAGGTCCCCTGACAGTACTAGTCAATCACATAACAGAAACCCACACCAATCGTTCCAATTGTTCAGTGACCATCAACTGCACGTCCCAGAAGGGGAGCACTTCTCTGAAAAGTTGTTTATTCTTTTACTTTCAGCCAGGCTCTTTGTCATTCAGAGCATCAGGAGATTCTACCACAGCTTCGCTGAAGAGCTGCCCCACAGCCCAAGCCCACACTTATTCCATGAAAGCTCTCCCCAGCATGGAGAGCTCTCGGATCTGGTGCCACTTTTTGCCTCCATTGGACACCAGGGACTCGTGCTGCCATTACCAAACCCTTCCCTCTCCCAGAAGGCTGAACCAGGCTTGCAAGAAAGGCAGGCATGTAAGGGCTCACTTGAAGATCCAAAGATTTAAGAGTGCAGGGAGAGAAAAGAACTGACATAAACTAGGTCAAACGCTCCTGGAAAATGCCAGTTGCTTTATATATAGTGACAGCACTCTGATATCTTTTAATCTCAGCTTGCCATTGTCAGATATCAGCTGAAATTCCCTGCTTTTGCTCTGGCTGCCATATTAAAGAGCCATGTATTTAATATTAATGAAGCAGATGAAACAGAATGAGACTAGGCTGGCATTTTCTGTGATAAAGGACAGCTTGTGGCAGAAAAGCATTCAGTTAAAAGCACTAGGGATTTCTCTTTGCTTGGAAATTACATACGAGATAGAGGAAAACAATAAAACCCTTTCCAAATGTAATTAAAAATCTTGATCTTCTGACTATAGGTTAACAAAGGCATAGTGGTTGATTGGTTGTTTGTCCTGCTAAGATAACCACAGTAGCAGGGAGTTCAGTTACCTGGCCAGAACTACAGGAAGCTTTAGTTAAACTGCTGAAACAAAATCTCCAAAATTACTTCCCCCTGCTGCCTCCAGTGTCCATATCCTTGTGCTTACACTCAAGCAAAAAAAATCTCAGAGCTCCAAACTGTGACTGCCCAAGAAAGCAAGGGTACAATGAGGCCTGCTGTAGGCCAACCCAGACATGAAACAGATTTGAAGGAGGAAAAAGCAGCAGCCAATGGATGTGGTGATGAAGTGGTGTGATTTGTCACCAGATGAGATCACAAAACCTGTGCTCCTCTTGGGGCCCTGACATGAAGATTTGAGGACTGTGCATATGCTCAGTCCCAGATGGCTGTGTTAAGCCTTATAATCACTTCCAGCATTTACAGGGAGCAATACCTGCTTGCAGTATGACAACCCAATCTTTTTGCTGCCAAAGTTCAGAATAAATGAGTACTACTTCTAATTATTTAATTCCACAGTTTCTAACAACACAAACCTTGACACCTCAAACTAGGAACAACAAAAACTATTGAAATAACATTAGCCATGCTGTTTCTGTGTTCATTCCAGAGACATCCAAGAAATGTTATCCTACCAAGTAAAACTAAAGTAGACAGAAAAAAAAATCTTCAATCACAGATGAAGCAAGAGCACAACCTCTTTACTGGCAACCCTGCACATTTCCTAGACACATCCAGGCAAAGTGAGGAAATCCATGTTCCTGCAGGGAGATGCCAGGAATGAGTGGCAGTCATAACCTGGTACCTTCACCTTTCCAGGCTGCAAGTTTAAAATTTCCAAGCTGGTCTGTTGTCTGCCAAATTTTGTCCTGGAAAAATTAAGCCAGGACCATCAGCCTGGCATTGTTCATTCATCTGAAAGCTGCCAAAAGCTTCTAGGCTGACCCAGATGAGAGGACAACAGTTTACACAGGGGCTGAAGGGGGATGATTTGAGTGCATCAAAAGGCAAAGATGTGTCTGTGGCTACAGCAGGAACCAGTATCGGGAATGCTAAAAGCAGCCCTGCAATTCCACCTCTACTGCAGTTCACACTGCTGTACTCCCTGTGAACCCCTTTCCACGCTGCCCTGCAGAGCCACCAAATAAGTCATCTCCCCAGCTTGATCCTCTCACTTCCTCTACAGACAAAAACAGAGCTGCCACCACCAGACTGCCAGAAATTTAGTTCACGCCAATTTCATGTGCTTACACATGTTGCTTTGCACACTTGGTGCATTCAACACATCTGGCAAATAATTTCTGTTGAGCCTTTTGCTTACACAGGACACTGTAACTCACTTTGCACCCAGTGAAGCCACCAGCAGAACACCCAGACTTGTCAGAACAACTTTAGACCCACAGACAGCCCCAAACAGCCCAGCAAGACATTTAGAAATATCCCTCTGAGAAGTCAAAACAGTTCCTCACTTCCACACCCATCACGTGAGAGAGGTTAATGAAATTCCTGAATGAAAACCATGAGAAGCATGCAGATTTCCAGGAACAATTCATAGTAGAACTACTGCTGTGCACAGGAATCAGTTCTCAGGAGCCGCTGGCAAAGCGGGGGCAGCAACCGTGGCAAAACCCAAGTGTTTTGAAACCAAGTCTTTTTCTATTACTTTGTGCCAAGTATTCATGAGCAGATCTAGTGAAGAAATAACCCACAATTACAGTACTTCAATAACATATTTCCAGCAGCTAGATCCCATCTGAAAATAAACCTGAAACAGAAAATCCAATTAGACAACAAAGATCTAAAGAACCTGTAAGCTCAGATGGAAGAAAGCACCAACTCCCCAAAACAGCAGCAGTCTGCTCTTTGACAGCACCTTATGTGGGATGCTACTACAGAAAACAAAAACCTTAAGCCTGCAAGAAAAGATGCAGCTTCTTCCTATTTACAGACACTTCAGGAACTCTAACTGCCAATTCAGATCCTAAGCCTGTATCACCAAAAACATGAGCACATACTCTTAAGTAAGGAGCCCCAAAGACAGCTCAAGACCCATAAATCACACAGCTCAGCAAAATAACTGTACTAGCGGAGAAAGGCAGTAATGACCTTTGGACTACAGCTTGTGCCAGCAGAGCACCACTTAGATGGGATGAGCAGAGCATTCCAGAGAGGGAGAAAGCTTCCAGAAAGGCTGGGTACTGCTAAAGTAAAACCACAGGGAGCTGTTCTTCCTTCTTGTAGCTCTTCCTTCAGCACCTCATGCATGGCCAAGTGGACCTTGCCTACACCCTCATTCATCACATCTGCCCAAGCTATGGACAAGAACAGTTCTGGCAACAAAGTTCTGGCCCACATGTGTCTAAACCAGACACCATGGTGCAGAGAATGGGAAAAGGCATCCAGACTGGAGAGAGCAGCCAAGAAGGTGCATCTCTTATTCCCACTGCATAGTAGATGGAAATGAGGACTTACACTCCATGGAGCAAGAACATTTGGGGTAAATTTCTGTAAAGACTGCTGTGAGCTAAGAGCAAGAGCCCGAAGTGGGTTCTGTGTCTCTGCTCCAGCGTCTCCTCCAGCAGCAGCAGGGCTGAACTCTCCCCACGCCGCGGTGTTTGTTTGAGCTGTTATTACGCATCGCTTACTCCAGTGGGCTGGAGATCTGCTCACAGAGCTGGAAGTGAAGGCAGCTACACAGCATACCTAAAAAAAGCTTTGAGTACTATTGGGAGGCTTGTTGCCTTTATTTCTACATCACCTGGTTGCATCCAACTGTTCTACGCTGAAGCTGCTTCAGTATCTTTTCCTGCAAGAGCCCCCATAGCTCACAGGACTAAAGCCTAGAGCCAAACCACGCCAGGGACAAGGTGGGATGGAGCTGCAGCGTTTGCCAAGCCAACAGAAGACCCCATGCCCTTGGCATTTCTCCTGCCAAGCAAGCACTGAGCAACCTCACACCCATGCTCCCAGAATCACCTCAAAGAGCCACAAGAGAAACAAGAACTCTCAGATGGCTTCAGAGTGAACAGCCAGCCAGGAAAGTTCTCTCTCCCTCAGGGACTGCAGGGGTGGAAAGGGACATATAAAACATGCCTCAGCTTTGAATAAATATTTTATTTCTCATATTCATGCTGCTTACTTAATCAAGGATGACTTAATGCCCATTATTATTTTAGGGGCCTTACTCAGGCACTAAAATTGCTTCCCCACCATCTCACTTACAACGCAAGGACTTCTGAAGTATCTCCATCACGTACTGACTCCAGCTCAGCTCATTCACACCACAAAAGCTGGAGGTCCTGAGCATGTGGTGGGCTCACACACAACCTGCCCCGTGACCCAGGCTGTGCTGAAATAAAGCAAGGAGGAGGCAAGTTCCCACCATTGTTAACATCAACAGGAGCAGCAAGAATTGTCTGAAACAATTTCCTACTGCAAACAAGGCATCGAGGTGACTAAAGGAAACAAAAAGGTCACAAACTAAAACACAGTCCTATGTGCACCACCCAGAGCTGCTTCCTTGGTGCATAGAGCTGAGCCAGGCCAGGCACAAAAGCCCCATGTGGCAGCAGCAGGCAAGGAAGCCAAACCCTGTGCCACCTCAGCAGCCCAAGCAGTGCCATCCACAGCATCACCACGTTCAGTGTGAGGAGTCTGCAGCCCCACAGTGCAGAAGCATGGGGTAACCATTTCTTGGGTGCCCATCTCTTGTTCCAGGCCGGTGGTTGTGGCGGTCCTGTGGCCCTCAAAAGCACACATGGATGTGGCTCCCCAAAGGTGCTGCCCCCAGCTCTTGCTGACCCCAGGGGGTGTCAGCAAATCTGCTGCTCAAAGACAAAGTACAGAGGCTTCAGCCTTGCTCTACCTTCCCATCTCCCTCTCCTTCCTCCCCTCCATGGAAACCAGCAGTCTGTCATTATCAAGTATTTTCAAAACAGATTGAAGGGTAAGGATACATTCTGCTGTTTTAATCCCTCAGATAATGTTTTCTATGGTTCCCATGCAAAATCTGCATTCCAGCTTCATTTTCCCTCAATTTTTATTAGACTTGGAGAGGGGGATACACCAATGTATACTCAAGTGAACACGAGTCTCACTCCCGCAACACAATCAAGCTCTTGTTCTGTAAACATTTAGGACAAACACATGAAGAGTAGGGTAGGTAGGAAAGAGCTCTCTTCCACACTCTGATCTACTAACAAACCATCCAACACCAGTCAAGATGTTGGGAATTAATCCAAGAGGAAGAGAAGTGCCCCCATCCAGCATATCTCAACTTCCAGCTTCCAGACTGGGAGATGTTTGTCCCACACTGAGCCCAGATGACCACAGCATCCTCTCAGCCTGGTGCACGTTTAAGGACAGGCATGGATTTCATCAGCTGAGAGCTCCCACGGCAGCTCCCGGCACCAATCCCGCCAAAACTTTGCTTATGCATGCCTCTACATTTGCATGCTGAGATCAGCCTCCATTAAGTCAAACAAAATTACAGGCAGCACAGTACACATGTGCCTTCACATCTGTGGGATCAGGGCCTTAAAGAGAAAGCCTCCCATCCTACCAAAACACGCCCTGCTTGGCTACAATTAAACACAGACACTTCAGAGCAGTTTGCTCAAGTTATTTTTTATGCATACTTTTACAATTAACATAATGTCACATCCTGCCAGGACGTAAAAGGTTGTGACTCAGGAATGTTATCATCATTTTAACCCCAAGTGACTTGCTTTTGGTTTCATTCCTTTCCTTTTTCTTTTCCCCTTCCTTTAATTTTCCCTCCAACAAGATGCATGCCACTCACAGCTCCACTTAATCTTATTTTGTAAGGAAATTGGAAAGGCAAATGCTCACCAGTCTTGCCTTGCTCTAACACATAATTAACCATTCCTTCCAACTCCCTGCCACCCTCCCAGCAACACAACAGCAGCATGCAAAGTGGGAGCAGGGAGGATTAGATAAGGAGCTACATAAGAAAGAACATGCCCAACACCTCCTGAATGCCAGGCCACTATCCTTTCTTCTCTTATCACTAAAAGACAAAACAAGTCCCTGTCCAAAAAGCACAGATTCCAGAGGATAGAGGGTCTGCCCACCAGCTGCTTGCGTACCCCCCTCCTTCCCTTTCCCACACGCACATGCTTCTCACATGCTGACAGATGCTTCATCCTGCAGTCAGTCCCACTGGACCGGACTCAGCAGTCCAGAGACAAGAATATAGTTCAACCTGTGCAAAACCCTCTGTGGACGTTGTTCTGGGATGGCAGTGGACTTGGATTAACCAAAGTAACACAAGAGGCTCAGTAGCAGCACCAGTTTAACATCATAACCAAAAAAAAAAGCACAAACACATCCACAAGAACAAACAGCAATCACGTCTTGCAATAAGCCACGTTCCTGAGCCTATTCATGCTGCAAAGGTACTGCTCCACACAAAGCCAAAAGGCTCTGCTTGGCAATACCCTTCAGCTTGCTCTAAAAAAACCATCTGAAGCCGTGATTTCAATGCATATTCTCACATTGAAAGACCAACTTCAATTTCCAAGCATGCTTTAGACCTTAAGATCAAGGAAACATTTAAGAAGAAGCTTTACAAATAGCTGGTATAATTTATAGGTATTCTGTTAAGAAACACCAGCTCTTATTTTGCTTAGTAACATAACTTCCCCACCTCCAGTAACACCATTAACCCCATCTCCATACATTTGTTTTGCCACATCAGAGGAGCCATACAGCCCCGCAGCCCCATAAGCACATAAACGCTAAAACAAACTTGTCTCATCCTGGTCACATCTCGAACGCAGCCCATTTTCTTATTTCGAGAGGGAGTCACACTCAAGTTCTCCACTCGTGGGCAACTTCTCTGTTACTCCTAAGCACCTAAAAAGTTACCGGGAAGTCGGTCAAGTCTCTCCCTCCCCTGGCCGACGATGCACAAAAGCGCATTCAGTCCGGTCACGGTGGAGTTTCATTCACGCTTCTGCAAGCTGGAAGCAAGAGAGACTTCCTTTTCTTTTTCGGTACCTTTTCGTTTTTGTGGGTTTGGGGTTTTTTTTGTCACTTTCTCCCCGTCAGGAGGAAATCTTTTGTCTTTCTCAATACGAACGTAAAAGCCCTCTCAGCCAGCACATCCCCAGAAAAACGGTCACACTGGAAAACGCAGGACACGCGTGCTCCTCGGAAGACTCCCATGCCGGCACTGCCGTGCCTCGCCCGCCGCAGCCTCCCGGGGACCGCGGGCCCGTCCCGCCCGCCGGCTGCCCGCCCGCACGGGGCACAGCCCTTCCCGCTCTCTGCTCTTCCCATCCACGGGCAGCGGCGGGGCAGGAACCCGCGGCAAGGCACCAACGCCTCAGCGGCGGTGGGCGCAGCCCAGGACCACCCCGCCGTCTCCCCGTGCCCGCGGGGCTCGGAGCGCGGGGCTCCGGGAGCNCGCCGCTCGGGGAACCCCGAAAGTCGCCGTGAGCCCCGGGGGGCTGCAGTTAGTGCCCAGCGGTAACCCCACTAATCTCTCTCCTGCCCACGCCCCCCACGGCACCCGTCCCCTTAACCCCGAACAGTCTCTCTCGCCCACCCTGGCAGCCCCCCAGCTGAACGCGCAAACACATCTGCTCCAAAGAGATGGCCAAGCAAGCGCTCAGCAAGGTCTTCCTACCAGCAGTTACGTGAAAAAGGATCACAGGGATTCGGCAAAGAGGTAGTTCTAAAAAGGAGGCACACAGGAGTCCTTAACTCCCTTGTATAACAACACAGAGGACAAAACCTGCCACCTGATTCGTCTTGTTTCTCCGAGCACTTCTCTTCTGTCAAACACACACTGATTTTCAACAAACCTGGTCTACCCAACAACAGCCACGGTGGCCAGTTGCTCTCCTATATTGCAACATATGTCGCAGTTGAGACAGCCACACAGTATCATCACACCATTTCAGAAAGCTTCAACCCAAACAGAGTAACACCACATCGCGTCAGAAGGCTTCAAGCGCCTGCCCTTCTTCCTTGTACACCCCTCATCCTTCATGCACTGCACCTGTGTGCCCTCTGCTCCCTCTGGTGATTGGTCAGGACACCTGGGCACTCCATGTCTCATTACCTTCAATGCTGCTCACCTGCTTGCCACAGCTGTAGCCCACTAGGGATGGGGCTCGGGNGCGGCCCCAAAAGGGGGCCAAGAAAAGTTTCGCGCGGGTCCCTCCGGCCCCGGAAAGGGGGCAAAGGCGGCGCACCGCGGCAAGCCCGCCGTGCCCTCCGGCATCGTGCCCCCGCAGCCCCCCGCGGGCACCGCACCCCTCCAACCCCCGGCACGGCATCCCCGGCACGGCGCCCCGGCAGNACAAAACCTGCCACCTGATTCGTCTTGTTTCTCCGAGCACTTCTCTTCTGTCAAACACACACTGATTTTCAACAAACCTGGTCTACCCAACAACAGCCACGGTGGCCAGTTGCTCTCCTATATTGCAACATATGTCGCAGCTGAGACAGCCACACAGTATCATCACACCATTTCAGAAAGCTTCAACCCAAACAGAGTAACACCACACCGCGTCAGAAGGCTTCAAGCGCCTGCCCTTCTTCCTTGTACACCCCTCATCCTTCATGCACTGCACCTGTGTGCCCTCTGCTCCCTCTGGTGATTGGTCAGGACACCTGGGCACTCCATGTCTCATTACCTTCAATGCTGCTCACCTGCTTGCCACAGCTGTAGCCCACTAGGGATGGGGCTCGGGCACAGCCCCACTCCCAGTTACGACAAACCGTGTGCCTACACTCGCACGCCACTAAACGATTTCCAGGGATGAAGAGAAGCATAACTGGCTCCTTGCCACTCCTGCTGACAAACACTTAACATCCTGGCGCTGAGCACAATTTCTCTTTACCTAAAAATGGAAGAGTCTTAGGGCTAAGCTCAATATGTCTGCTTGCAAATCTTTGACCAAGGTAGTGATGAAGAAAGGGCCCTGCATTGCTTTGTGAGACATAAAACCCCAAAAGGCTACAGAAGACAAGAGACCCTATTTGCTGCACACATGAAGGATACACTGAATTAAGGACATGCCAGAGCTAACCCCATATGTGAACATCCAGAGAATCAAAACAAAAAAACCCAGCAAAATAAAAGCTGATAGCACAAGTAAATGACCAACATTTAACATTTGTAGACCCTTTGATGTCAAGCTTGTACCTTTTCCTTTCAAAAGCCATTTCTGTATGGCTACATAGTAACACATTGCTGTTTGAAGAGGGCTATAGAGTCCAGCTATCTCCTTCCTGCAGCTTTTATGATTGTGTTTTGAAGAACTCAGGAGCTAATCTTGGAGAGTGGTCACCCACACCAGCTCCTGCACCCCTAGCCTGAACCAGAACCAATGGAAGTGCACTACCTGACCCTGCCCCCCACTAGCAGCTGAGGCTCTATACCTGGGCAGTGCCCTCAGCTGGGCACAGGTCCAGCCCTCACCAGCAAAGCTACTATACCAACACACATCCAAGCGTGTCTACCAGGAACATTTTGCAAGCATAGCTGATGCAGGGCTCTCATCACTCTAACACGTGAGGCATTAATGCCAATATCTGAGGGAGGCTTCAATAGTAGGCTTATTATTGCTCTTGTAGCAAATTCCTCCTGCACGCACAGCTCCAAGTGAGGAGGTGCTAAGCAAGCCTACTCTGGGAAATGCACCCAGACCAGTGCAGCCTCTAGTGGAAACCTGGTGATCCTAGCTAAAGAGTTGTCCTCTTGGCACCTGTGGGTGAGGCAGACAAAGCTTCCCCTCATCTGGATTAGAGATGCATGACAGTCCTACATCAGCATAATTTATCCAACACGAAAACCTCCTGCACCCACAAAACCTTGGTGTGACTCACTGTGTCCTTCCCTGGCCTGGAGCTGGGAGAGCTGTGGCCGCGTTTCCTCCACGGTATTCAAGCACATTCACCTTCCTGGGTACGGCCATCCAGGCTGAAAGAGCAGAGGGAGAAAAACATCAGCACAAAGAAATGCTCTGCCTTCCTCTCAGATCTCAGCTAGTGCAGGTCTTTGCAATTCTTAGCGTTTGGCACCTTGCTCCTCGTAATTTCATATCTATTGTTAACAAATCAAAACCTGGGCAGAGGGCATTGCCGGCCCCTCATTCCAGAGACCCCACAGGAACTGTTTCAATGTTGCCAAAGAGCAGGCATCATTTTGCAGAGCCACTACACACAGAGTAACACCATACCACTTCAAAAAACTTCCAGCATCAGCCCTTCTTGCTTTTTAGCCCAACCTTTTATATCCCTCATGTTCATATCTTGCGCCTGTGTGCCCTCTGCTCCTTCTGGTGATTGGTCAGTGCAGCTGGGCATCCATGGCTTGTTACCTTCAATGCTGCTCACCTGCTTGTCACAGCTGTACCCAGTGGTCGCAGCCCCACTCCCAATTACCACAAACTGTGTGCCTACATGTACACAGCATCTATTGCAATCTGTGCCCGTGGTTTGTGAGGGCTGCATACACTTCGGGGTTCACAGCAGGCTGCAGGATATTCCAGCTGCTTACATGACAGGCAGCTAAAAATATTTATGGATAGCCAGGAGCCTGCAGGAGTGATGGCTTCTGAACTGTGACTTAGGGCCTGATCCATACCTCTTGAAAGCCAGGGAGCCTACACTGAGCTCAGTCCCTCTATCCTCTGACTAGAAGACAGAAAATCCAGCACACCTTCTCTCCCACACTTTGTACCCCCTATTCAGCCCCCAAACTTTTTGGGGCAGGGGCTGTCATTTGTTTGGTGTGCATGGAGCTCACTGCCTACAGGGGCACTGATGTTAACCGTCCCTCTCAGGTGTTATGTACACGCTTGTGGTAACAGCATGGGCAGTACAGAGCAAAGGGAGATCCCCACAACAGCACAACCTGCGTCCAACCTCTCTCAGCCACACCGCAAATACAGAGATGAGATGAGATGAGATACGATTTGACTGCAGACACTCATGGTATTTGTGTGTGGTTGTCATACATGGGTACAATCACACACACTTGTAATAACAGCTACCCCAAACCACGGCACATTTGTCAATCTTTATTGCCAGTTTTCCTAAGTACTGCACCACAGGGCAGCTCAGGTTGGGAGGCACCTCTGCTGTTTAGGTGTCTCATGGAGGACTGAATGTCTCTGAGGATGGAGACCTACCCTCTCCAGCCAACCTGTGGCCATAGCTGACCACCCTCACTGTAAAACAGCTTTTCCTCACACACAAATGGAATTTCCGGCATTTCAATTTGTGTCTATCATCTCCCGTCCGTTCACTGACACAATGACTAATAAGCAGGCTCCTCGCTCCCGCCAAGCCTGCTTCTCCCCTTCGGTGTCACCTCTCCTCAGCGCTGTCACCCCAGCTCGCACCTCCACGGGCCGCCATCCCGGGCAAAGGCGACCGTGGGGTGGCGGCCCGGCCGCAGAAGAGGAGGAGGAGGAGGCGGAGAGGCCCGGCGCGGCAGGAGGCGGGTTCCCCCGCCGCACCTGGGTGCAGCGCCGAGCACCGAGGCACAGCACCGAGCACCGAAAGTCGGCCGGCCCAGAGCATGGCGCGGGAGCTGAGCCAGGAGGCTGTGCTGGACTTCCTCTGGGCGGCCGGGGGGCGAGCCCCCAACACGGCGCTGCTCCGCCACTTCCAGCGGTTCCTCCGCGACCCGGCGCTGACGGAGCAGCAGCGGCGGGAGCGCCGCGAGTACTTCAAGAGCCTCGTCAACTCCCTGGCCACCGTCCACCCCGCCGCCGCCCCCGGCGCCTCCAAGGACATCGTCCTCCGCCGCAGGTACCGCGACCTCCTCGATGAGGAGCTGCCGCCGCCGGAGGAANGCCCCTGGACGCTTCGCCCCGGAGGCACAGCGCGCCCCGGGCCCCCGGCGCCGCCGTCGGGTCCTGGGGCGCTGTCCCCCGCGGTGCCGCCCCGGTCCCTATCGCCGCCGCTGCCTGCCGCCGGGCTGACCTCCGCCACAGCGTCCGGGTCCCGGACGCCACCGCTGCCACCGGGCCCGGAGATGCCGCCTCCCTACAGGTTGCCTCAGGCCCGATCTCCGCCGCAGTCCGCGACCAGGATGCCCTTGCTGAAGGCCCCAGGGCCCTCAGCAAGCCCGGCGAGGCGACCCCTCGCCGGACTCATGCAGTCTCCGCTGCTGTCATCGGGCCCCAGTGTCCCGTCACCCCGCGACCTGCCCCCATCCCGATCCTTGCCGCTGCTGTCCGCCCCCGAGGTGCTGCCCCTGTCCCGGTCCCTGCAAGCACTCCCTGCCAGCCCCTCCTCATCGCCACTGCTTTTGTCAGGCCCCGAGGCGCTCGCTTCCACCAGGCTGCCCCCATCGCAGTCCAGGTCCCTGCAGCAACTCCCAACCAGGCCATCCCCAGACTTGCCGAGGGGATCCAGGGGGCCGACCCCCAAGGGACCGACTCAATCTCAAGTCCTGCGATTGTACCCGTGCCAAAGCCTGACACTGCCGTCAGGTCCTGGGATCCTGCCTCCCACCAGGTCCCCCCCACCTCAGTCTCTGCCACAGTCTGCCACTCTCCCATCTCCATCTCGCTCCCTGCAGCCACCCCTTGCCAGGTCACCCCCATCCCAGTCCCTGCTGCCAGCACAGGGCCCCGCAGTGCCCCAGGCCCCAGAGAGCCAGCCCCTAGCACCGCTGCCTGTTTTTCGGAGCATCAGGCGCCAGCTCGCTTTGTCGGAGGTGCAGAGCATCCCCCCGCCAGTGCACGATGACTGCGGGCGGCAGCCCCGCCCCGTGCTCGCCAAGAGCTCCCCTAGGAACGCCGCAAGCCGAGGGCCCTTGGTGCCACTGGGACAGCGGGAGCACGCCTGGCTGGTGGCAATGTCAGCGGGCTGCTGGGCTCAGGTGCGGGGGCTCTTTCTGGAAGAGCCTGAGCTGGCCCTGCAGAGGGACTTCATATCAGGCTTCACGGTCCTTCACTGGCTGGCCAAGCACGGCGACGGGCCGGGCCTGCAGGAGCTGGCCGCGGCGGCGCGGCAGGTCGGGTTGGCCCTGGACGTGGACGCCCGTTCGGGCTGCGGGTACACGCCGCTGCACCTGGCTGTCATACACGGCCACCAGCTTGTCATCAAGGTGCTGGTGCTGCAGCTGGGGTGCCAGGTGCAGGTGCGGGACGGCAGCGGGCGCCGGCCGTGGGAATACCTGGGCAGCTCCACCTCAGGGGAGATCTGGCAGCTCCTGGAGGCACCCCGTGGCACAATCATGTTCCCCACGCAGCCCCTGGCCCGCAGCGTGTCCTCTGCCAGCAAGGTCTCGCCGTCCACCGGCAGGGCAGCACTGCCTGCCTGCCTCAGAGTGCAGCTCGGCAGTGGGGCAGCGTCCCACCAATCCGGCAGCGACAGCGACTGAGACAGCTCTTGGCATTCCCTGCCAGTGGATGGAACCTCCGTGGCCACCCTGAGAGAGGAAGCCACGCGGGCAGAACAAAAGCTGTGAAACAGACTGAACCTATTGAAGAATGTACTTTTAAATTATTTCAGTGGACTGTTGTCTGAGCCTCTCTGCCCTCCCTCTCATTTCTTGCTTTTCTACCAGCAAAAGGATGCAGTAACTCTGCTAGAAGCAGAAAGAACCCTCGGGAGGCAAGTTCTCTGCAGTCCACAGGGTCAGGACCAGCTTCTGGGTGCAGCCACGATCACCAGCATTAGTGGGACCATGGCTTTGGGGTGAGGCTCAAGTCTGGCCCTAATCAGGGTAAAGCACTTCCTTTTGCTGACGGTGACAGATTGTTGTTGGTCCTGGGGTTTGCAAAACACTTGTTTACACCACCTAAATTCTGGGGAGTAGCAAAACTACATCCCTTTTTAATCCCAGCAGATTAAGGATGAGTCCCTCTTTTAAAAATGCAGCTGATCAAGATCCAGCCTTCCGGCGAGAGTCCTCAGAGAGCGACTGGCTGCGGCAGGGGGCGGCAGCGGGAGAGCCCCAGTAGGGAAGGGCGTTTCCCAGGCCACCTTGCCCACCATTCCATGCCGAAAGGAATGCAGGGCAACACCACAGCCCTGCTCCCCTCCACAGCTGCCCGGGGCTGCCCAGCAGTATCCCTGCTGCTCCCTCATTCCTGCACCTCCAGTTGCTCGCCTCACACCACAGGATTAGGAAGTGGTACCTGTGTTGTGGCTAGAGCCCCGTTCCCACACCCCGGGACAGAAAACATTGCGGCAGGATTCCGTGTTGGGCAGAAAAGCAGCTGTGCTGTAGTACAGGTCCCAGCCTTGCAAAGGGAAGGCAGTTTCATATCCAGAGCTGCATTTTCCCAGAGACACCAGCCCTAAATTGCCTGTTAGGTGTTTATGTTATAGGGGCAGGTGGGACTGGGGGACCAAGCGCAGTCAAGAGATGTCCAGTGGAGTAATTCCTCAGAGTTTACAAAAAACAAACTGTCTTTAGGAATCTCACTGGATTGTGTGGGTCCTATAATGTACTCTGCTCTCTGATTCAGCATAAATGAGCTTCTAAAGTGTCAAAAATTGCATCTTGCACCTAATCTGTCCCTCCTATAGAACCTCTATGGAGGCAGGAAGAGAGCTAAGATATATGAGACAGGGATCCGGTGCTGCCAGGTTGATGCTGCTGCTGCTGCTGCTGCTGCCAGGTGACCTCAGGTGTAGGACCAGTGAAACTGGGACTGCTGTCAGCCTCAGTGGGAGGCTTGGGGCACACCAGAGCAGTAGGTGGGAGCGCTCATGCATTTGAGGCATGTGTGTGAATGCCTGCAGTTTCGGGGAGGAACAGGAACGAGGGCAGCAGAACCTGACCCTTGCATAACACGCGTGCCAGGGAATGCCTCGAGTCCTTGCTCAAGCACTAATTGAGATCTCCGCTTTGCTTGGGGTTTATTTGAGGGAGGAACGTTTTCCTGCACAAGGGAAGCTACTCTGCCTGACTCTTAGGCCACGGAAGGTTGCGGCCTTTTCCCAGCCTGTTTGTCTCCTTTTACAGGGAAAGAGTTCAGTAAACCAAAGCAGTGTCCTGTCAGTGATCATTCCTCTCTGAGATGACAACACCATCTTGAACTCATAAGAAATTCAGCTGTGAAGTGGCCTCTGAGCCACTGGCATGAGAATGTGGAGGGCCCTGCAGGACCCTCCCCCTCCCCCCCAGCTTGAGGAATCCTGTGTATCCCCCTCCTTCTTCAATCCAGCTGGGGTTTATACTCTAGGTCACACCAACACACAAAGTGGCTGCTGCCTGGTAAAACAATGAAGCCTTTCCCACCACACTTGGAGCCATCGCCATTATTCACATCATGCACCAGGCTCCCTTGGGAAAGGGCTCCATAAAGCCTTCCACAAGCCTTGGCTATGAGTTCCTAAAAGCAACCCTGTTGGACAGGGGATGTCAGGGATGCCACCAGAGCCTTCCTGTACAGGGAGCTTCTCAGAAGGAATCCCAAATGAAAGAGGTTTATGAGCTGAAAAAAGGTGGGGTGGGGGGCATATTTTTTTTTCCAAAGACAGCTTCCAAAGAACAAGGTTTTCCCCTTTGTATCTTCCATGCTGCTAAGACAGTACCACCTTGGGATTCTCATCTTACAGCCTTTCCCTGACCTTTCTCCGTGACGCAAACCTAAGTGGTGCTTTTTTTTTCCCCTGCACACTGTTCCAGCCCTCACATGCCATCTTTTTCAGAGGCCTTCTCTCTCCTAGCAGTGTTGTCAGACTGCTGCACTAAATAAGTTGTGACCTAATTTTGTGATCACTGCTTGCCCATTGAGATGACACAGATAAGATGGTTTCTCCAATTTTTAAATTACAGAGCAACTGTTAGGAAGCTCAGAACTTTCCATTCTGGATTCAGTGTGCATTCACTCTGGTTTATTCACCTTAGTGGTATTAGGACTGCTTACATTGCTAATACTGCACAGCTCCTACACCACAGTTATTTGGAGGAATAACCACCCTTTTAACTCCCAGAAAGTCTCATCCTCCCAAGTTTTCTGCTGGTGAAATAAGCAATGGACAGGGTGAAACCCATCTCCAGCCCATGGTGGGAGGCAGGGTTCCCTCAGCCATGCCTGGACGAATCATACTGCTGCCCTGGTGCATCACAGATTCAGTCAGCCAGGAGTAATCCACCACTGGATATACACACATGCAGCCTGAGCATCTCCATTTCCAAGTTCTCCTGATCTCCTTGCTATTTACTTGTCAGCCTGCCTAGCCCCTTCCACACCTGTGCACGCTGCTGTTTCCTCATTGCAGCTGGACATGGCTCCTTGCCTCACACCCAGTCCAGGCATCTGACTTTGCACCGCCCTGAAACACAGGGCATGCCGTGGATTAGTGCGCAGCAGGACTCTGCCCTCTCCTCTCATTGCATTCAAAACACACCTCCCACTTGGCGGCTGTTGCTGGTAAAGTCCACCCCTCTTCTCCGTCATGCTTATCTCTGATCAGCTGCTTTGTACTCCACAGCCCACGTCCTGCAGAGGGGGAGGGTGTTTCCACGCGCTGGCCTTTGCCCAGCACAGGCTGTCAAACCCGAGCCTTAGGCAGCCCTGGCAGAGGCAGCCCCTCATCACCCGCTCCCTGCTGACGGGGCACACCCCTTCACACCCACTCATCTGATGGCTAAAAGCACGCAGCACAGCACTGCGGGATGTTCAGTGGGATTCACGCCTCTGGACAACCACCGAAGGCCGGAACGATGGGGGGAGCCCAGCTCAAACAACCCAAGAGGCTTCTGTGGAATTAAAAAAGTGTTCCCGGGCAAAGCAGGTGAGCAAGAGCACAGAACATTGCAAACCGAAGCCAATGGCCATGGGACCCTTTATATGACAGCACTTCATGAAGCAGAGACAAAGAGAACGTGTGGAATTAAAAAAAAAAAGTAAAGATTTTAAGAGTCCATCACACAAAATTTTTTTTCTACTGTGACAAATGTAATTTTCAATAAAATAGTTTGTATACAACTCCACAGTGAGAAAAAAGTCCTGCACACTTTTAGAAAGTAATGAAACAATCCCAAATGCTACTAAATCCTGTTAAAGCTAGAATTTCTCATGACTACATTTACTACAAGTAGCACCAGATGTAGGTTAGCAGAGTGGGGTTTAGAATAAGAATACCCCCCTCCCAATTAACAGTACAGCCTAAATCTTCCACAGCAAATGAGAACTGTTAGCCTTTCAGGGGAAAACAAATATTGTCTTTGGAAATTCAGTCACACTGAAAGCACTAAAAGGAGAATTCTTAGGTTAGTTAAATTAATAGCCCTCATCCCCATCATGAGTCTACTTAAGCACAGAAAATGTGTTTTACCACTAACTAAAAGAAATAAATTTCAGGATACCAAGAAAAGCTTGGTACAGAGGCACTATTGTGTTAAATACCTAACTGAGCACATAGTGCAATACTTGCCTGTGAAGACAAGGGTGATCTCGTGGAGGCTGGTTTTTTTTTTCCTTAGAGCTGTTAATTTGACCTGGTGGAGCAAACTACTTTTTGGATGGTTTAAATAAGCCTAAGGCTTGTGGTATTTTAAATCTGGATAGGATTTCAGCAAAGGCACTTAAGCTTCTCATACCTATCAGGACTTCATTACTCTACAGCCTGTCATAAACTAAAAGCAACCCAAAATCTGTTTGTGAAATATATCTTTACACTGCTCTTAAGATTTTTTAGCTCTGATGGTACTAGAAGAAAGCACAAAACTGCTCATGGCAGATGGGTCTGATAAAGATTTCGGGTGCTCTCGTTGCTATGTGATAGTGTTTCATAGGCAGCCTTGCTCTAAGTGCTCAAAAGCCACAAGTCATTTAAAATGAACTGTTATTTAAGAAGTCCTAGTTTCTGTTGTGAAGGAAACGCCCATCAAAACTGTTGGCAAGGCCCTCCACACAAGCATGTCCATCTGTGTGGACTGGCCTCAGTTTGCATTTCTAATGCTGCCATGGCAAGCAAAAACCAAAATCCTTCAAGATGTGTCCCAGCAGCTTCCCCCTTGCTGCGAGGCCTCTGTAAAGTGAGCTCTCGGCTTAAATATTTTCTTTTGGCCTTCCTGAGTCACAGCTCTAGAGTGAAGGAATGTTCTGATGAATTTGATACCAGAAGAGGTATTTTATAGACATTAATGAAGCCCAGAATATTTCAGTGGAAGTGGGAATTGGAAGAATTTGAATTGGTGCATGTCGCAGACCTGGAGCCCATAGTAATTCCACAGGGAACAGATAGCTTTGCACAGCCAGGCACAGGGCAGGTGTTACTGCAGGTTGTCCAAAGTCCACGCGGGAGGCGCATGCCACTGGTAAATAGCAGAGAATGTGTCAGGGAAATGGGAAGGGCTTGAGTCTCACTTTGAGAGAGGACAAGAGGTACTTGCCAGGCCTTACTGGGGAGTGTTGTTGCTACAGGGATGCAGAGCTGTGCTCCTCCATCCGCAAACACTGCACCCTCCTTATCTCCCCAGTGCTTCTCACACTGCCTGGTGATGGTATCTACAGTGACCCTAGAACAAAACAGGCAGCTGATAAAGAGTGGAGATGAAACAATGGAGGGCAGGGTTTGTCCTCAGAGCCAGGCTGTTTGCAAGTCTGCTAGGGGCCAGGGAAGACAGTGGGGCCAAGGGAGAAGCAGATGCTGTGGCTCATTTGCAGCCTGCAGGGCTTTGGGGACAGCAGCAGTCCCTCCTCTGCACCACTGCTGGCTTCCATTCCTGCAGCTCTGGTCCCCCTGTGACTTCACCCAAGGGAAAGCCTGCCTGTCACTGTGGATTGCTCCATATCCCTGCCTGGCCATGCCAGTGCCCCTGGTTCAGCCCATGTATGCAGGCTGGGGAACTAAGGTGGGACTCCATGCTGTGACCCTGGTTTGACCCCCAAAGTCGCACTGCCTCCTGTGTCTCAGCCAGCTGGGTCCCTTACCAGCATCTGTGCTCGTGCCAAGTGGCATCAAGTCACCCTGAAGGCAGGAAGACCTCTGCTGGGCACGTGCTGAATGTTACTGAAGAGTGTAAAATGCAAACACTGGAAGGGGATTAACTCTTACATAAGAAAACGTGTGTAGAAAAGTCCAATGCATTAAGAAATAATCTTGTTCTTTTCCTTCCTTGTGTTCAAATACTTAACCTGAGTTTCCAGCTCTGCTTGAGTCATATCATCAGTGGCAAAGAATGTAAAGCCTGACTCTAGGTTTAACATACTTTGTGCTGGAGGTTTATAAGCCACTAGGCTGTTATGGGTTCTCCCTATGCGAGTCCTGGTCACTACAGTCCACAGGCAAGGGCAAGGGATGTACCAGGGCAGGGCGCGAGCGTTTCAGAGGGAAAAAGGAGGAATGAAATGCTCTCGCCAAGGCAGGGAGGCTTCCAGGCAAGTGGCTTTAATAAATACCATCTCCAGGAGGCCACTAAGCCTGGCAGTCTCGCCTGCAGGTTAAGACACATAGATGGGCATAGTCAAGGGAAGTTGCACATTTTTCTCTGCATAAACACTAGAACTGGTTTAAGTCATATGCTGAGTGGCCTGCTCAGGGGGATTGCAGATGCTTGAGCTCGGGAGTTATTTGCATGTGATTTGGATTCTTTGTCTCTTTGCTTTTTAAGTACTGAGTAGATGATTTAAGCAAAGATCTTGCAACTCTGCCCTCTCCACGGTTTCTCGTTGCTGCCTCACAAGAAGCCCAAAGTTGCTGTTCCTCATAGTGGTTGCCTGCAGATTTCATACTGGGTGACTGTGGTGGTGGCTGCATTGGGGCAGCCAGCTGGGTTTGTGCTCTCCCCTGGGCCTGAGGCATGGCTGGGACCCTCACTATTGCTCACACTCTCCCAATCCTTCCTGTCGGGGTGACAAATCCTGCCTGCTCTCCCTCCTCCTTGCATGCTGCAGTGCTCAGGGCTCTGAACCACTGCCTCCTTCCACCATGCTGTCTTCAGTGGGGTTAGGAGCAGGGTTTCTGATCTGCCCACGGTGCTTGGGAATGATGCTCTTGCTTTCCAGCAAAACTTACTGATCTGCCGCTTCTAAATGTATTTCCAAATTTGTGTGTGCATGTATTTGTAACTGGGTCTTTCCTATTTATCTATCACATGAGATGCCACCCTGTGAAATGGCCTGTCATGAATAATGGGAGACAGTCAAATGACCTGCCTGCACTTGATACTTTTCTAACAGCTGCTCTATAAAAGCACATCAGTCTTAAACCTGAGTGTCTCTTTGTTTGTTGCACCTCAACAGCCAGAGAAGTTCAGAGCTGTTTTGCGAACTAAGGGAGTCCTCATGACTCATTTTGGGTAAACCCTAAATCTGGCTGAGAAATCACTGAGGGAGAAGGCGCCAGGGAAGGGAAGGAACTTCTCCCCACATATCATCATTTTGATGGCTCTTCAGTGTCTCGTGGCTCAGAATGGACAGTGTTAATGTTCCTTCAAAGATTGTTACCATTTTAATCAGCATGTTCTTTCCAAGGCATTTTCCAAATACTTGCTGACAATTTTCTCTTGCCTAAAATTGAATTCAAGAAACTTGAGCCAGCCTAAATACAATCCCTTCTCACTGTGGGTGGCTCAAAGGAGACCAATTCTGGCACACACATGTTTCTGTGGAAAAGAACTCCAGATGGCTTGAGTTTCTAAGCCATCCTGGCATGCTGTATGTGCTATGTCAGGCTAGAAAAGTGCTCTGCTAAACCAGTCTAACCTAAGGTTGCTGAAATGCTTTTGTGGACACTGGTCCCACCCTGTCCAAAGTCACTGTGAGGAGTTTTCCTCCATCAATTAGAGTCCCAAAACAAGAAACTGCTTCACAGTCTTTCAGTCCAAGGGAAACCTTTGCCTTACAGGTTTTGCAGAATGAGAGTGACATAAGGAAAATCAAGCCTTACAGTCTGAAGGAGATAATATAAAAGGACCAACATATGTGTCTACTATGACAACACAGATCCAGTCCTGTGGCCTGGAATGGGGTAAATCTTTGAGAAGAGCATCCCAGGTTACTTGGCAAAACCCCAGGAGCTTTTAACTTTACAAGTGGTACGATGTGATAAAAGCTGGTTTAGGAAGAGGAAACAAAACAAAGGCTAGAACCTCAGCCCGGTACAGACACCTCCATTCAAGACGAAAGCTGCCCAGAGGGCTTGCTCCAGTGACATCCCTTTTTCACTGACACCTTGTTTCACTCACATGGGGCCCAGACTCAGCTAACCAGCTCTACTGCTGGAGTTATCCTTTGGAGGGCAATGCAGGTGCACTCCCTTTTACCTTTCCTCACCTCCTGTCCAGCACATGGACACCTTCAAGGCCTGTACAGGTTTTATTTAGTGAATTAGGGATAGGAAAATCTATAGGTCCCCATCTTCAGCCCCCACACAAGTCCCCTTGCAGCTGATCACGAGGTGACAATCAAACCCAGATTGTCTTGGGCTAGACCACAGGAATAAATAAGGCTTGGGAAGTGCTGCTATCCTGCTGGGACATCCTGGTGAAAAGTGTTCCAGGGTCTGCTCCCTGTTGCAGGAGTTTGCAATGTGGTCATAGATGTAAAGGAAACCACTGTGCTGCTAAGAAAAACTAGTACTTAGAGCTGCCAGAGTTGACAGACCTCGAGGAAAAAACTTGAAGGGTCACTAACCCGTGGGCTCTGCTTGGAGTGCGCACTGCAACAGCTGCTTGACTAAGAAATCTGGTGACACGCAAAGAGGAGGGGAAACGAAGCTGGATTCTTAATTTTAGAGTAGCAGGGACATCCAGTGAGGAGCAAATTCAAACAGCTCCTTTCAGACCAGCCAGTAAACTCTGAGGTGAGGCTCTGCTACCCGCAAACTCAAAAGGTTAAGGAAGGGAGGCGCCAAAGTGAAGTGAGTCCAAGAAAACAAAGGCCCAGTTCTCCTGGGTAGTTAACAATTTGCTCTAGTTAAATCTAATCCACTGAGAGATGAGAGAAACACACAGATTATCAGCCTGGATCAATGTTAATGAGGGAAACAAAATGAGGAGACATACTTTAAATTCCAGTGACACAATCAGCAAACTCCTTTCATCACTTTGTGACAGTGCAGTAAGTTCTTTATAATTAACTTAATTTATAATTAACCTGGAATAGAGGTGCTTCCCTTCTAATGTAGAGAAAGCTGAAATCAGGAAGCCCTCAGGGATAAAAACCCCGTAGTTGCATGCGGCCATGCAATCCCAGCTGGTATCCAGTGCAGACTGGACCTTCCTGGCACAAACTTCCCTCTGAGGCAGTGCTTTGGGAGCCTGAGTGCCGGTAGGCTCGGGGAGGGCCTCTCACCCTCCTGCCACACTGGACTGTGGCTCCTTGAGTCATTTTGTCTTTCAAGAGCAGGCTAAAGCTTCTTCCTGGGAGTCTGGCTCTGCTCCTGTGCGGTATCCAGCCGAGCCCTAGAGTTTCCCCCAAGGATAGCACGGGGCTGGAAGATACCATGGTGGTGAGAGCATTGTTTTAGCCAGCTCTGCAGAAGGGTCCAGGGAAACTGTGCAACTAAACTTGTCAGGGGGTCAGGACTATCCAGGCAAAAAGGCAGAAACTTCTCAGAGCAGACAAACTAATGGGCTGTGGTAGCAACAAAAAGAACCAGACATTTCAACAGCAGAAGCAGAAGATTGCTTAAGTTCAAGTCCCCAGATATTCCGAGAGAGAAAACAGCCTGTGAGTGTATATAGAAATGCAACGTATATATCTGTTATTCTGTAACAGAATAGTATTTAGGTTCTAAGAGTAACCAGGGGCTATTGCTGAGAAGAGAATCCCATCCAGACAGTACTGACACAAATATTCCCTAAAGCTGGCGTGAGAAAAAGATGCAGCCTTTGCCTGATGCACTGAGAATGAACTTACAGAGACAAGAGCAAATCTTCCCCTAAGAAAGTGAAAAAACAAACCCTAACTTAAAGCAAACTGTAAGCTTCCTCTCACACTAGGAAAGGGTGAGGGGTTTCTCTTGTCATTATTTTAGCAGTACGGTCCTTGGATTGGAGCAGTTCTCCCTGCTTGGTCAGTGTCAGCGACTGAGGGGCAGTGGTGCATGCACAGAACTGCTGTGCTGGCCCCGGGGCTGGATGCTTTCTCCAAAGGAAGAGAAAGCTTCTGCTCACTCTTTCTGCAATAAGTGAGGGCTCCTTCTCAGCTGCAGCCATGAGCGACTGGGGATGTGTCACACCAACAACCACCAGTGTGTGTGTGGGCTCAGTGCACCACAAACCAGGCGCGGGGAGCGAGGAGCCAGCTGGCCTCTGCACCCCGGGTCACACCCTGGTCCTTGAGGGAGCCAGCAGCAGGGTGTGCCCTCAGACCTTCCCAAACCAGGGGAAAGCCACTTCTAACGACAGCAGTGATTAGCCGGGGATAGGACTTTGCCAATGGCTAGGGTGTATATTTTCTCACAGGAGATTAAAAAGAGTAACACTCAGCATGCTGCACCCTTTGCTTCCGAAGCAAATCTGGGACATTTCTAGGGAGTTACAAGAAAATCAGCCTGGCCAGGAGTCTGCCTTCAGCCTGTGCAAACCAAGAGGCGAATGAAGAGTTTGGGCAGGAGACCTGGTGCTGGGCAGGACCCTGTAGCCACAAGCAAGCCTGCAAGGCCAAGCACTAGGAAGCCAGCCTTAATTTTCCCGAGCCAAAAATTCTTCTGTGCATCACCTCTGGATGAGCAGGAGATGACTCTTGTCTCCCAGCTTCTGCCAGAGCTGCCACATGGGTGCAACACTTCTCCAAAAGTAGGTAGAGAGCTGTGATGCCTGAAATGGCAACACTTGCACTGTGTGTGCCCTGCTATTCTCTCTCAGGGCCTGTAGTGACTGCAGGCCCTTGTAACAACCCAGGCGGGGCTCACTTGGGCTCTTCTGCCCAGGGTTTCTACTCAGAACATTCCCTGCTGGACCTGGGGCTTGCACTGGGCAGTCCCTCTCCCTTTCTGCCCCAGGCCTTTGAAACACACCCCAATCTTCTGGGTGCCTGCTGTGGGTGCATGGGGACTGTGGGACTGAGTCCCTCCCTGCCAGAGGTGCAAGATGTGCTTTGCCTCCCGCTGTGCAGGGAGGCTGGGATCATCCCTGATGGGGGGGATTGGCCACTGTGGCCTTGCTTTGCAGCCTGCCTTCCTTTACCAGCCTTCTGAAGGGGAAGGACATCCACTGTGTCCCCTATTTTTCTCCCACTTAATTTCTGGGGAAGATGTAGGACAGTGGGGCAACTCAGCATTGCAGTCCCAGAACAAACACCTCGCTGATTTCACAAGCCTCACAACAAGGAGTGCTTTAAATCGAAAGACCAAAGGCTTTGCTGCTAAACCAACCAGGCTGTCAGTGCAGAGCACTCAAGGGAAACAACCAGAGCAGTCTCTGTGTGTTATTAGAAAGGTAATTCACTGTCTGAAGGGTCAGAGGAGGAAGCTTCAGGCCAGAAGAGCAGCTCACATGAAACGTGCATTTTGGGAGAGAGAGGGCTCAGCAGCGAAGCAAGGAAAGAAGTCTCCAGAGATTTCACAGAGCTAAAAGGAAAACAAATACACAAACCCAACTGACCAAACAGAATTTGCTCAACCCCTCACAAGTGCCAGTGACCAGGGGAACAACTGCACAGTAACTCAGGCTCGGAGAGCAGGCGCCTAAAGCCTGTCTCTAACACGTGATCCTGGCTAACACCGATGGGGAATGGGGCTAATTTAAGGTGGAATTAGCTGGGATTTCTCCTAACTCTCTGTGGAGGGGGCTTGCTCTCAGTGGCATTTGCTACCTGTGTGAACTCTGCTCCCACAGTTAACTCCTGACTTGGCTGAAATGGCATGGCTCTTGTGTGTGCCAGGGAGTTAGCTGGAGGTGAGGGCATGTGCGGGATTTTCCCTCCAGCACTTGCAGTCAGCATTTTGTCCTCTTTTATGCACCCCAGTCACAGGGATGGAATCCGAGCTTGTGACTTTTTAGTCCAAACGCAGCTCAGCTTTGCTGAAACACCACAGGAATGTTCTGAAATGGGTGTGGGGGTATCTGGGGCAGGATGCTGGTCCTGTACCAGCTCTGGTGAAGTTCCAGCAGACTCCTGCAGGGCAGCGTGTTTCCCACCAGCACTCAGCCACGGATTCCTGCTCTGTGTTGTGAGGTGTCCGGTGCAGCCCTCCCAAGAGTGGCCTGCAGGCAGGTACCCAGCAGGCTGGCCACGGCTCAGCCAGCAAGTAGCACACTGCACTTATAGAGCAGCTCTCACTGCGGGTTTACAGGCAGCATTGCGAAGCTGCGTGTCATTAGCGTCACTTCAGGCCTCAGGGAAACTGAGGCACAGAGGCCTGAGGATCCTGCTAAAGCCCATGCAGAGGTACAAGCTGATCCAGTGGCACGGCCTCACCAACCACTGCAGCTGCTCCTCATTCACCTCCCTGCCCTGCACAGCCCCTGGGGCAATCATGCTCGGTGCTTTTCAGGGGCACAGCAAAGGGGAATGGCAGGCGCTAGGCACTCTGGAGGATAGCAGCCTCCTCTCCCGTCCTGCCTGCCTGGCCTCTTCCTGCTCTAACAAAGCATTTCTCTTTTCCCTCCGGAGCCTTTTGCAACTGGAATGGAACCAGCAAGATCATGCTACTTTTCAAAAGCTGCAGCCTGAATGCTCACATCTACTTAGAGCCCCACACCACCAGCCTTAACCTTTTAGGCACTGCTGAAATCGGCTGTATCAAGCCCTCGGCTTTCATTTAACTGCAAGCAGCGAGGCTTTGTACGCAGGGTCTCCCCCCAGGCTGAGCTCAGAGAGCACATCCACCCGTATCCAGAGAAGCAACCACTTCGCAGCAGGAACACCAGGACTCCCAACCCTGATTTTAGACACAGATCGCCGAACAAAAACCAGCCACCTGGCTCCTAGCACAGAGCAGCACTTCAGCTCCTGGGATGGGAGCCAAGAGACGCTGCATAGCAGCTAGGAGAGCTTACACTAAGGATCACGCAGAAGCAAGTAATCCGTAGTTCTTAAAATCATACACAGACTGCCTGCAAACAACAGTATCAATAGAGGTCTCCCGCCGCCCCCTGTAAGTGGCTGGGAAGCTCCGGCCCCAGCAGCTGCGATTATCAATCCCCTTCTTCGCCCCCCCCGACCATGTGATGGTCCTGCCCGGGTGAGTTCAGCTGCCGGAGCCCGGCGCTGCGTCACTCCGTGCCGGGAGAGGGACTCGGGGCTGCTCTGCCTGCCGGGGCCGGTGTCTGCAGCATGGAGAAAGTGAGTGCCGCCTGCGAGCCGGGGTGCTGTGCCAGGCAGGACTGGGACTACGGCTGGGCTGCCTATGGGGTTTGGGCGTGGTGCCAGAGGTAGGAGGAGAAGAGGATTAGCGCGGAGGAAATGCAAGAATGATGCCTGGCTTTGGGAGGAATAGTTAGGGCTGACCAGCCGTATTTCTTCCTCCTCTTCTCTAGCATGTTATCTAAGTGGGGAAGCTGGGGAATGTTTATATTCTCAAGTACTCTAAAGGTTTGGATCTGTTTGCAACTCTACAGTTTCCAGACTCTTTATACTTTTTCCCCTTAATCTGTGTATTTTTCTTCTGGAAAAGAAAGAAAAGAAAGCCTTTGGGGTGCAGGAGCGGGTTAACTCCTAATGCAACAGGAGAGGAAAGCAGGCTGGCAGCGTACTCTATCCCACCCCTGCCACCGCAGCTTTCCTTTCCTCGAAAGACCCCCCCACCCCCACCCCCCCGGGCGCAGCGGCTGCATTCCAGAGCCAGGAGGCAGAGTTAGTGCCGTGGGGATGAGCAGTTTAGTGACTCGAGGAACACAGAGCTCGGCAGGCTGTGTGTGGGCAGAGCAGGGAGCAGGCATGAGGGCAAGGACAGCGTCAGGGGGCTGGGTGACACTGCCCAAGCAAACTAATTTGCAATGTGCCTCCCTACCTGACCCGGCACACGGTTAAGTAGCTCAGTACACTGCTCCTGTAGCAGCTGGTCAATCCACACTGGGTTTGTGTGGCCAGGTTTTGGTAACAGAGGGCAGCTTCTGTGAGAAGCTGCCAGAAGCCTCCCCCGTGTCAGGCAGAGCCAAGGCCAGCAGGCTCCAGTACAGGCACAGTGCTGGCCAAGGCTGAGCCCCTCAGGGACGGCAGGAGTGCCTCTGTGATAACACCCTGCAGCCGGTGGTGAAGGCCACGGCGAGGCAGCTGTCCCTCTGCGGCCCGTGGATGTCAACAGGCAGGCACAAATCCACTTGCAGCCCAGGGAGGACTCTCTGCTGGAGCAGGGGGATGCCCGAGGAAGGCTGCGACCCCGTGGCAAGGGAGCTGTGTTGGAGCAGCTGGTGAAGACCTGTAGCTCACATGGAGGACTCACTGCGGGAGAGACCCACACTGAGCAAGGGAAAACTCTCCTTCAGCAGTGGCAGAAACACCCTGTGATGAACTGACTGCAACCCCCCCTTCCCTGCCTCCCTGTGCCACTAATGGGAAGAGGTAGAGCCCAGGAAGGAGTGGGGAGAAGGCCTTTTTAAGGCCTATTTTACTTCTCATTATCCTGCTCTGATTTTAATTAGTAATAAATTCAGTTAATTTCCCTAAGTTGACTTTGTTGTGACTGAGATAATAATTAGTGAGTGACCTCTCCCTGTCTTTGTTTCTGCTCCTGAGCCTTTTGTAGTATTTTCTCTCCCCATCCACTTGTGACCCAGTGGCTTTGGTGGGTACCTGGCATCCAGCCAGGGCCAACCCAGCACACCTCCTTGTCACCTTATGCTGCTTAGAGGAGTGGGAGACCCCCCATGGCTGCTGACAGGCAGGTGGCCTGACTCAGCCCTTCCTCTAGCACAAAACTCACGTTTGGGTGTGCCAGAGCTGCTGGGTGCCCCGGCCCAAGCAGGATTGGAAGCCTTGCCGTGGGATAGCCTAACTCCTGTGGTTTGGCCCTGCAGGGACTGGTTGTTACTCAGCTGGATGTCGAGCCTGGTGAGTGCATCAAGGTCAAAGGGAAGATCCAGTCTGATGCCAAAGGGTGAGTGAGGTGGTGAATGGATTGATGGGGGAAGCCAGAGCTCCTGCTGTGTTCAGCTTGTCAGCCCTGGCAGCTGGAGCTGCTGCACTGGCAGCCCTCTGCACTGGCTCTGTTTGCCCAGGTTTGCTGTGAATGTTGGGAAGGACAGCAACACCCTCATGCTGCATTTCAACCCTCGCTTTGACTGTCATGGGGATGTCAACACCATCGTGTGCAATTCCAAGGAGGATGGCGTGTGGGGGGAGGAGGACAGGAAGGCTGACTTTCCCTTCCAGCATGGTGACAAGATTGAGGTGAGGCCCCAGGGGTACAAGGCCCAGTCACTGAGCACTGAGGGGCCAAAGGTACAGCTTTTTAAAGGTGTCCTGTGCCTCTGAGGTGCAGAAGGAGCAAGCATGAAAAGGGGAATGAGCCCCAGGGGAAGAGCCTGGCAGCTAAAACCAAGGAAGTGTCTAGAGCTGTGCTGTCCAAGTCAATGCTCAGCAGCTGGCATGTGCTGAGTGCCCCACTCTGGGCTCCTGTTGGCAGCCATGCACCTCAGAGCAGTAACAGCACCGAGGTCAGACTCAGACTGGGTCTGTCTCATCCCACAGCTGCAGAAGCTTCCTCCCTTCTATGCCTCTGCTGGGCAGGAGGAGGCTGAGCATGGCCTTGGCAGCAGCAGCCACGTCACCTGTCCTGCACCCAGACTGGCGTAGTGGGAGTGAGCAAAGCATGGGAGCTGTGATATGTCAGCCTTCATTCCTTCCTTCCCTCCCTCTTATGGCTCTCTACAGATATGCATCTCCTTCGATGAAACCGAGGCAACGGTGACACTGCCCGAGGCAGAGTTCAAGTTCCCAAATCGGCTGGGCATGGAGAAAATTGAATACCTGGCTGTGGAGGGTGACTTCAAAGTCAAAGCCATTAAGTTCAGCTAACAGCTATAGCTTGGTTTGTTTTCTTTTCTGCCTCCTGTGTAGTGAAATAAACCAAAACTTGCAATGGCTGCTTTCTCGGCTGTTTCCTGCTCTAATCTGCTTGCTCCTATGTGTGCTATGGGGGGTGGGCACGGAGGGGACGTATACGCAGCCATTTTCCTCCTTACACTGCAACCCTGCAGCTGGTACTGAGCTAGACACGAGCCCGGCAAAGCCTGACTGTGAGCAGAGCTGCCTTAGCAGTAGTTGCCCCGTTCACCCTGCTGGCTCCACTGCGTGGTCTCTGTCTGGCTTCTCAAGTGTAGGACTGGTCCCAGCCAGGAACAAGTGTGTGTTGGCTGTTCACTGTGCCATCTCTGACCACGAAATGCTGCTCCCTGCTGGGGATGGGGGACTGACGGGGAACACGGGGCATGGCTTGTGCTCTTGCCAAGAGCTTTGCTTTCCCAGAACGTGCTCAGCAGTTGCTTGCATTGCAGGCTGGCAATGGTGTACCTGAGGAGCAATGAAGAGTAGGCAGGCTGGGAAAAAGATGTGGAATGAAAGGTGAAGCCTGACAGAAAGCTCAGGACTGACTTGGGAGAATCCAGGCTGTCCCTGGTGCTCGTGACTTGAGGTGTTGACGCTGCCAGAGACAGAGGATCAGGCACTGTGAAGTCAGAGGCTGAGCAACATGCCAGGTATGGGTGACAAACCCTGCAGCAGCCTGTGGGTCAGTGTCTGCAACACTTCCCTGCTAAAGGGCTGTATCCAACAGAATTACCAGGGGCATTTAATCCTGCATGCACTGAACACAACCAACTGCAGGTAGGCAGATGAAGAAGGAAAAAAGCTTGGTAAAGAGTCTCTTCTGCTTACAACCTCTGTGCTTATGCAATGCCTTGGAGTGTGTCTGCTACTGCTCTTTCTCCACAGCATGCTGGTCATGCTGACCCAAGCCAGGGCGGGAGCCGGGACTGCTGTAGCATTTGAGGACCGGATAGAAAGTAAAGAAGTCCTGCATGCTGTGTGGAACTGGGAGCCTGGGCAGGTTGGCTCTGTGGCTATGTGACTGTGCTGCCCAGTGTGGCTCAGTCAGCAACAGCCTGTGCAGGTGAGGCCTTCTTAGCCAAATGCTGCTCCAGTGCTGGAATGTGATCCCTGTTGGCTAATCTGGGCACAGCTGCTCCTTGAACAGCTGAGGCAGCTTGGGTAGGGCCATACCCCTCTGTGGAGTATTTCAGCCATCCCAGGCTCTTTGTGGGGAGGCTGACAGGCTGCCTTCATGTCAGCAGCACTGTCCCCCCTGCACGGCAGCAGCTGCTCCGAGCTGGGCACCCCCATGGGAGAGGGCAGGAGCCCGGCTGCACTGCAGGGCAAGGGCACGGATAATGGAGGGATTCATTCCTGTCCTGCATCGACTGCATCAGTTACGGCACAGCAAGCTAAGTGTTTGGAGGCTTGGGTGTGTTTATTAGGGAGGGCTAAAGACAAGTCTTGTTGGTGCTTTGCCTTGTCAAATAAGGCTTGGGATTTTTGTGTTTTGCAGGGTATTTGGGGTGGGAAGTTGGGGAAAAGAGAGCACTTTTTGTCTTGTTTCTCCCTGTGTCACATAACCTGACTGAAGAGAAGTTCAGTCAGGTGTGTGACACTGAAAAAGTACCAAGGCCCTGATGTAGCTGGGGCATAGGAGAGCTTACAGCTCTATCTCTGTTCCAGGCTGCCCTGGTCAGGTGAGGTCTGTGAGTCTCAGAACTGACAAGAATAAAGCTAATCCCATTTTTTGCCCTTAAGCTGGCAGTCCTGGTTGTCAGGTAGGTTAGCCACAAGTGTTCCTGACTGAGTGCTCAGGGTACAAACAGTGCCTTCCTGGGGGCTACCCCCTCCTGAACTTCCCACAAGAATTAATTAGCTTTATCCTGCTTTTTAGTGCTGCCAGTTACCACTCAGGAGACCATAAAACAAGAGAAAGGGTAGGAAGGAAGCATCCCTTTGCCAGCATTTCCTCTGCTTTGAGTCTTTTCTCCCATGTCCAGGAGCTGTAAATAATCCTGTTCCTTTAAGTGACACCAGTAAACGCAGAGTGCCCTGGCTGGCTCCTGGAGTGGTGACAAGGCTTTGTCTCCTGCTAGAGCCATCGGGAAAGCCAGAACTCCATGGCCTGCTGCAGAGGAGAGGGTCACAGTGAATGGCAGAGTGACGCTTGTCCCTGCCAAGTGTGCTCTCCTGAACCACACAGGGAACTCATGTCGAGATTTCTGGGAGAACCCTGAGCCCTGCTTGCTGTGGGGAGGAGCAGAAAGCACCACAACATGGCCAAAGGGTGCAGGTTTTCTTTCTTTTTTCAATTTAAATCCTGAACAGTGGGCACTCACCATCTTATTTCTTCACAGCATCACGGCCAGGGAAAATGGGACCTCAAAACCCCCTACAAAGCAGCTGGGAGGCTGTATCTTATAACAAGGACACTGGGTTGGGTGTGAGAAGAATTTTTTTCAGTGGAACAGGCTGCCCAGGGAAGTGGTGGAGTCACCATGCCTGCAGGTACTTAGAAAAAGTGGAGATGTGGCACTCCGGGGCACAGCGGTGGATTTAGTGGTGTTAGGTTCACAGCTGCATTTGACCTTAAGGGTCTTTTCTAACCTAAATGATTTTATTAACACAGATTAAGTGATAGGTGCTATCATCTAACACCTTGAAAGATGAGAACAAACAACCAATTGTAAAAAAAAGATGAGTTTGGAAGCAATAGATCAGACAGGAATTAAAATCTCATGCACAGCTTAGAAGAGCAATGGGGCTAAGACAGACCAGCAGCTTTGTCTTCTCAGAAAATAACCTCTCCCTGAGCAGTTCACATTAACTTCACTCGACAGAAATAGGCCATCCAAGTGACTCTGGCTACACAAGCCTGCATGTGGCACTGATTGTCACAGCCTCAAAAGACAGTCTGAGGACACTGTGCACCCAGGAACGAGGTGCTAGGGAAGCTGAGGGGCAGCCCTAGGTGAGGCACGAGAAGCCAGCAGGGTCGCCTACCATGGAATTTACAAGCAAAACATTGCCGGACAACTTACTCCAAATAACACACGTACGAAATGAACCAACAACCCGTGTCCAAAATGAGGAGGCTAACACCAGCCAGCCCTTGTTCCTCCCTTGTGCCCTCACCTGCCACTCCCTCAGCCCCAGTTCCAACATGTGCAAACCAAAGGACACTTGACCACTCACTTCACAAAGTCAGCCTCAAACCTTGTGCTGCGTTACCTCACAACTGTTCTGGGGCAGCACATAGGAAACCATAACCATAACCCTTCCCCTTTCCCAGCGTGTGAGGGAGGGCTGGGCAGATGCCTGGATGTTGCTGGGGTGGGATACCCTTGGGGTCAGCTGGGTACAGACGCTGTACCTGTGCTGCCCGGGCTGTGGGCCAGGGCACCCTCCCACCCCCACATGCCAACGCACTCTCTCCTTTCGGAAACCAAACACCCGACGCTCCTGCTTTCCAACAAATGGGGATTTTTTCCCCCTTACACCTCCAATGCAGCTGCATGCTGCCAATCTGCCCCATGAAGAGTAAAAAAAAAAAAAAAAAAGCATAAAAAATATAGCTTTACTCACCTTTTCTCAGCAGGCTTCAGGCGGAGATATGCATCCTCCGCTTCTGCCTCAGGTTGGACTCCTGTCCGGCTGGCCTCAGCCCAGGTGTTCCTCGTTAGCCTTGACTGCCACACAGGTGTTGGCAATAAAAACACAGCAGGAGGGCTGGGCAGTGAGCCCTGCTGTCATTTTTGGAGGTTTTTGGAGATTTTTGGAGGTGAGGTTGGTGAGGGCCAGGTGTCCAGACCCCCTCACCAACAGCGCTCGCTCCCCTCAGCAGCCCCCTAAGATGGCGGGGGCCCTTTCTGAGGTAAAAGCGTTCCCGCCAAAAAATTTGGTGGGAAGAGCTATGAGGAGCTTCTGCTCAGGGCCCCCTTTCTCTCCCAAAACTTCCCCTCACAGCTTCTCATATTCCAATTTCATCCTTTCTAAGCTGGTGGTTTGTGTAATTTTTTTTATTTTCTTTTTTTGTTTGTTTGTTTAATGAGAGTTTTATCTCAGTAAAAGCACAAGCACCTCATGAGCAGTTCAGCAGTTTCCCCCATATTCCATCACGCTTTCACTAGCTCTTACCCTCCCCAGCTGAATTATGTCAATGTTTTTGGCTTTTTTTTCTCTTTTGCATTTCAGTTCTCTAAGTTAATTTAGTGCTAAAATGACAAATTTAACAAGTATGGCTTGATTTTCTCATTTGAAGTGCCCCTGCTTCTCAGTGCAGCCCTAGCAGAAGGCTACAGCCTCAGGCTGCAAACCACAGAGGAAAAAGCTGCCTGGCTCACGTGTACCCTGTTTCCTATATGGTGTAGGGGAAAACAAGCCCTTTTCCTAATCCCAAAGCAGGCAGAGCCACGCTGACACCTCTCTCAAGCTGTCTGAGCGTGCTGAGCCTGGCTGGCTCCATCTCCCCAACATCTTGAAACGGGCAAGAAGAAAGCAGATTTTTGCTATGGTTTTTGGCACTGACGCACACCGAGCTGCACAAAGGCTGGCCACAGACACACATCCAGCTGCACAACACAAAGGCCGATTGTTCAGTCACACACAGATAGAAAAAACCCCTAACACACCAGAGCTGCACAACACTTGGTGCGTGTGCAAAGGCACGAGCAGCACTCCTGTGGGAACACAGCCAAGCCACAACATTGTGCCACAGTCAGGACACGTCCTCTCTGAGGGGTATCAAGGGATAAACAGCTCTTATGGAAACACTGGCTTGGAGGGTGGTTGAATGAGGCACAGAGAAGCCTGGGATGGGGTCTCTAGGTGTGCCTCCGTTTGCTCACACTGATTTAAAGCAGGGCCTCTTGGATGAAAAGCTCACTCTGTTCCTGTTTGCAAAGGGCAGGATTTATGTGGAGTGAGTATGGAGCACTATCCAGTCTGCTTTGCTTGCTTCTCTTAATTGCCAGCCTAAACAATCACAACAGCAGCTGAGTTGTAAAGATGACAGATAAACTGGCACATAAACTGCTGTCGTGCTCTAGGCTGGGCTAATTTTATAGGTAACCTTCACAAAAGATCTTGTGTGCAAACTTATAACCAACAGACCCTGCTATGTAAACACTCTTCACTAGATGTAGTCGTGAGGGAAGCATCTGATGTGAATTCCTTGTGCCCGTCAGTCGCCCAGGGGCTCTGATAAAAAAAGGCCAATTTGAAGTTGGATGACTCGATTCTCCTGGCGCTTGTATCACATGCATGTTGTTACAAGCACGTGAGGCCTTACTGAGAGCTGGCCTGCTTTGACTGGAGATAATAATTTCAGGGATGCTGATCCTAAAAAGCTGTTCCTAACTGATGTGCAAATGTAACCTAACAGTATTGGTTTTGTACTTTGAACTGGCACCGTGTGTCACAAGTGTAACTGCTCTAGCCTCACCAGGGTTTTCCTCAAGTCACCGAAAGGAGATCCGTGCTTTCCCGCTGGGCCCGTAGCCAGCTGAAGGTGGCTGTCACACGGTCCTTCAGCAGTCCGTGACTTACCTGGAGACAGCTCTGGAGAAGGTGCTTGACCCAGGTACCACAGACTGACGTGGGAAGGAGTCCCACCCATTGTTACCTACAAACAGAGGCCACCCAGGGGCAAGCAGGCCAGCCTGTCATCCCTGTGGCAGGGTGGGATGTAGGGCGTTCCACAGTGACAGCCAAACCAGATGTGTCTGTTATAAAGCTCACTTTTAGCAAAAACTGCCAGGCTGCTGGAAACCCCTTCCCTGAGGTGTGTTCTGGGGACGGGGTAGCACAGCAGATGGTGCTCACTGTATCTGCTGCACTGGCTCTCTCCACTGCAGCCACTGCAGGACAGGTCTAGCAGTCAAAATCTCATGTAGCCAGACCCAAAATGCACATCTGTCACTAACTTTACAAGGACTGGACAGTAAGTGTAAAATTCTATCCCTGGTATTCCTGTCCCATGAAGTCATGGAGTCAGTCTGGGAATCCCTGGGTTTCCATTATCCTCTAGTTCTATAGCTACAAGAGAAAAGCAAGGTGGGATAAAGAGCAATGAATGCACTGCCCTTTTTGACAGAGGTAAAAGAAGTAAATTTTTTTGCCTGAGAAGTAAATCTTCAGGCTTGCCTGATGTTAAATTACCTTTAAATACATATCAAGGTCTACTTGTATCAAAATCAATAAACTCTGGGGTTAGGAGAGTGATTTTTGAACAAAACTCTGCAAAGGGAGTTTTTCTGCACTTAGCACAAAAATTGTGGCTTTAACTCATTTCTCACTTGAAAACATGAGCTGTTATAAAAATATCAGCGACTATCACTTGCCTCATTAGCTGATGTTTCTGTGTACTGTGGGAACACACACAGGACTTGCCTCATCCACCCCAAACTTGCTGGAGGTGCTCCCCCTGAAGCCATGTGGGTTCCTGGAGTAAACAGGCAGATCCTGTTTGGATGGAGCCTCTTCCTGACCTGGGGATAAAGTGCAGGACTTGTATTTTTCAGGAAAGAACTCACTGAATGGAAAATACACAAACATCTCCCAGATCTACCATGTCTTTGTGAGTTATTTTGGTAAGTGTAAGATGGAAGTGTGGCTGCAAAAAAAAAAACAAACAAACAAACCTGTATTAAAAGTGTTTTTAAATCTAATAAATTAAACTGCAGCAGTGGGTAGGATTTTTTTTTTAGGGCAAATTAAATGTGTTGATTGGATTGAAACAGCTCCCCTCACTGTTTCCTTGAAACTCTACTCAAAGTAGGGCCTATAAATCATGTCATTAGAGATCCCTGTCACACCTCAGGGAAATCTTTCAGGCTGCAACAGAAACACAGCTAAGAGTATTCAAAATAAAGACAGAATTTCCCCCACATTCCTGCAGGGAATTCCTTACTTCATGCTAGCTTGGACTCCTGAGATGCAGGTTGCCATAAAAGATGTTTGAACTCCAGACTCAGAGGATCACTGGATCCAGAAGAGGAAAAGTTTGCTATTTTCATGGCCAAAATCTCCTCTGCAAGGCCACTTAATGGTATCTTTAGCATGTGTTGAAACAGGGTGAAGCTGCTTCTGGTAGCCCTTTATTATATTAAAAAACAACCACAACAACAGCAACAAAACCACGATGAGATGCTTCAAGCTACTGCATGACTATCTTTGGGGTTTCCTCTTTTTGTTAAGGTCTTCACAAAATACAAAATTAAATGTCTTTTCTACATACAGAACAAAGTAGAATCAAGTAACTGATTAGAGTATGTACAAAAACTTACACATTCTGTCTTGTTCTTTAAAAAATATAAATATCAATAATGTTCAGTAAAATGGGTTGGTTTTATTTTTAAGGCTTCATTCTTAGATCCTTCATTATTTAATGAGGTGTCAGGTAGGCAGAAAAGGGAGGGAAGAGAGGAGGTCATGTTTTTTATTAAAGGTCATGTGTTTAATTCCTGTGAGATTCTTCCTCATCTCTGGCGTGAGAAGATTTCCCTCCACATTGATTTAAGTTTCCAGGAAGCAGAGGTGGAAGGAAAGGAAATTATTATTGCTATTTTTTTTCCTTCATTAAAATCTCGCTTTAGACCTGTCTCTGTCCATCGTCTTTGAAGAGGACCATCTGCCAAGTACTGGGATTACAGGGACTTGGGCAGGGCTGTATCCCAACTCCACCTGGGACAGCTTAGAGTGAGGAAGAGGCTGCTGGAGGTGTTTTACCACCGACCCCAGAGGAGGTAGCAAGTGCTGCAGCCAGGGCAGCTGCTGCTGCTGCGTCCCGGGGCGTGAAGTCCGTGGGGAGACTTTCCATCAGGCACTTGAGCTGCTCCTGGCCCAGCTTGATTTTGTCGTCAAGCTCTCGCTGCTCTATGAGGAGCGCAGACTTCATCTTCACAAAGTGCTGGTAGTCCTGGAGCTGCTCCTCAGAGAGGTAGTTGCCCAGGATGTCCAAGACCACCCGTTCCCGACGGTCGAGGTTTTCCTTTAGCTCCCGGGCGTCTTCGTGCTGGCCAGCCAGCAGCTTCCGCTTCTCGTTCAGTGAACTCTGCACACCAGAGAGAGCCCCTCAGTACCAGCAGCAGCATGCTCCCTGAGCCCCTTTCCCTCCTCCCAGCACCACCTCTGGAGATGGCTGCTAAGCTTCCAGACGTGCAGTCAAAAGCCTGGGAGAGGAGAACCAGTTCCTCATTATAGAGTGACTGTGAATCCCACTGAACTGGACTCTGAATGTCCTGGCCAGTGGGAGGCACAAAGTGCTCCAATAAAGTCAGGAAACCTTGCTCGAAAACAACTACCAGGAAAATCTGGTTTCAAAACCACCCCAAAAATGTTAAAATGTGGCTGTGCCCAACACAGCTGCTCTGCGTCCAGACAAAGGCTGCAGGATCCCAGCCATTTATACAAACAGGGACTAAGATTGCCAGGGAAATGCCGGAGCTACTGCTGGTACAGGAGCACCAAGAGCCCTGTGCTGCCCTCCTGGCAGCCCCTGGAGGTCTCTGTGATGCAGTGGTGGTGGTGGCTGCTGCCCCACGCCCCAAGCAGGCCGGGGCCGTGCCCATACGTACCCGCTCCTCACTGTTGGCGCTGTCCCCCAGGCTGCTCAGGACGTTCTCCACGCGGGCCAGGCGTCCCGAGAGGGAAAGCAGGAGGTTCACCACCTTATCCAGATCGCCAATGAACATCTTGTACTTGTCAAACTCGTTGGGTTTGCACAGCGTGCTGATCAACAGCTCCACCTCCTCTCCGAGAGCATTATTCATCTTAATGTCTGCCAGCAGGCCCTCCTTGGCTTCCTTCAGGATTTCCAGTTTGTGGGTCAAGCTCCCGATGAGCTCAGCCTGTTGGAGGGGAAGCATTGCCACACTGGTTGTTACCAGCATCACCTTGCTCGTATGGGTGATGACAACAAGAGGATATAGCTGCAGTTCCTGAGGAGCAGGGTCAGGTCAGCAACAGCTGACAAAGAAGGGAAGAAACTGAGAAAATACTGAAATTCCCCACCTCAGAGATAACCCAAGCAGCCCATCAGGTTGCATGAGGATGTATTTGTTCAATGAGCATTTATAAAAGAGATCTCTGATTTTGTACTGTATTCTGATATTCAGGTACCTACAGGTGAATGTTCTTTAAAACCTCTGACTGAAAAGAGCTGCAGCCACGTCTCTGATGTGTTCCTCATGCCCAGCCTGAAACACCTTGAACTGCACCAAACAAGTGCCTCACACACAGAGGCATCAAGGAAGTGCTCACACCAAAGATGCTCTGGATTTACTCAGTGTCTGAACACAGAGAACACACCCATTTTGCCAAAACACTCACACCTATTTCTCTGCCAAAGAAAAGGAGGCCCCCAGGGTTCAGTTACTCCAGGAACAGCAGTGCTGCACATGTACCAGAGATCCTAATTTCTGCTAGGATTGAGTGGAAAGACATCTGCAGAAGCAAGTCTCTGGCCTAAGGACCTGCAATTCCTGCTTCCGTTTACTCGGAATTGAGAGCACAGCAAGCAGGAGCAGCTCTCCATACAACGGCTGGGGATTCTCAGTGTCTACAGTTCATGCACTGCTGAGGCACAAACACCTGTGTGTTCATCTACTCTGCACAAAAACACTGCAGGATGAAACAAGTCAGTCACAAGGTGGCCTGAAAATATTCTTTCCAAGTCCTCTTTCCATCACAACTGAGTGTCATTCCAGGCTGAGGGCAGTCTTGCTTCAGAGAAGGAAAGATTTTCAAACACCGGTCAGGCTGGCTCCCTGAGCTGGCCCTGGTGCCCAAGGTGGGCTGGCAGTGGGGTTCCCAGCTGCTTTGGCAGCAGGGAGCACATGGCACTGTATGGCCAGGCACCACTAGATGGAACACTTGGGCGTGCACTGCTCTGTGGCTGCACTACAGCCTGCCCTCCGCTGCCACACACGTGCAAAGGCTGAGCAAAAGGCCAGTAATATTCCCTGCAAACAAACATCCACTCCCTGGAATGACCTCCACTGGCTAGCAGGGTAGCTCAGGGGAGAGGGAGCAAAGGTAATAGTAATCCCACCTCCTAAGGGTCTACCAAAACTCCTTTATGGGCATTCTTCCCTCAGAAGTACTCAGAGACGAAACCCTGCCCTTGCCCTTCCCTTGGGGCTATGATTCTAAAGCCCCCTTCCAAAGAAAGATCTTCAGCAGTTGATTGCTGGAGCAAATCCCGAGGAGTAACAGGAAGGATCCACGTTCAGGGTTACAGTTATGTGGGGAAATCTCTATGGCAGGACTCCATGGGGTGGTCTCAAAGCCTGGCATTAACCTGAGCAAGTTTTCAAGTGGATGGAGCTGCTGGGAACTGGTAGCTGTTCCTCCCTGCTCCAGGACATTTACCCTCCAACTGTAGCAGGAGGCTATGGGGCTCCTGAGAGCGAGGTACCCTTGTTCTGAAGGCCTGGGAGCTGGAGGGGCCTGTGAATTCAGTTTGTATTCATTAATCAATGACTCTCCTGCAATCCCAAATACCAGCCAACAGAGCTCCTTTCCACACTAAGGGTGGAAATGTGCTTGGTTTATCCAAACACTCTCCCATAGGCGCTGCCCTCAGGAGCCCCTTTGCAAGTAAGCCTGTGCAAATGTTCCTGCACACAGACCACGAGCAAAGAGGCCAGATTGTGCTCCCTGGGCCTAATCATTCCCATCCCTTTCTGCCTTTCCACGCAAATGTAACCTTTGAGGCCTGGGACCCGCCCTCCATGGCAGGCTCATGGTGCAGCAACCTTGTCTTGCTCCACACCTTGCACCTTGGTATGAGCAGGCAGATTTGGAAGGGAGTCCAAGGAATGCTACAGACGTGGCAGGGGCTGCCATTCCCTTTGGAGCTGGGTGCGCCACAACCAGTGCCTTGGGCCAGATGATGACAGCAGCAGGCAAAGGCCCTGGGCAAATGCCTTTCACTAGTGTATGTGGTGTATTTCACCTGTGTATGTGTGACCCAGAATCTGTATAGAGCCACAGAAAGAAGAGGTGGTGAACAGAAAAAGAAATCTGGGCTGTGCTACTCTGTCCATGGCAGTGTGGGATGGTTTGGATTTAGAAGCAGGCATGGCTGCTTTAGACAGGAAGGCAGGAGGTGTGTAAGAGAGGCACAGACAGGCCACAAACATCTGCCTGTGGCCCCCTGGGATGTGGGAGCTAAGCAGCATGCCTGTAATTACCAGGTAACTAATGTGAGACAACCATAGGGGCAAATTAGAAGGCCCTGCAAAAGCCCTGGAAGCAAGAGCAGCAGGGGCCATTCCTCAGTGAAATGCAGCCTCAGTAAGGGAGCAAATTGTGTCCTCCCCTCCTGCCTGCTCTCTGCCCTTCCAAGCCATCACATAGAGGTTGTGCTGACTGAGCCACTGAGGTGGCTTTCAGTGGGGCAAAGAAACAATAAAGTGTGAGGGGAAAAAGAGTAACCCATGTTTCTTTGGATGCAATGGGTGCAGACAGCAGGTGAAATGGGTAAACTGACTTGACTGAAGAGGAAAGTGCTGGGAAAAAATCTCCTACACTCAGTGCAGTCACTCAGCTGGACTCTGTTTTTGCTTCCAACCCAAGCTGGTCTTGCACAAGTTGCTTCACCTCTCCCTTTTCCTTCCATGCTGTGGAACAGGGACTGCTCCTGACAGTCTGTACATTCAGCATTTGGTATGATCCAGGCCTGCCTTAGAGTGGTGCAAGATTGGTACTCAATTTGCAGTGAGTAATTCAGATTAACTCTTTCATACAATTTGGGTCACTCTAACGAAGCTTCACGGGCAGCCTAATTGCTCCCATGCAATTTTGGGTGCTGCCAAAAGCTGACATCACATAGAAATGCACTTCAGGGCTCATTATTATTTCAAGAATGTGAGCAGCACACAGTGCTGTGTGTTGAATTTACCTTTTTCTCATTGATGTCCAGCAGCTCTTCTTCCTCGCCTACTTCTTCTGGCAAATCCTTGATTTTATTCAGCAGCTCTGCTTTGGGTGCTGAAACGCTGTAGTAAGCGGGACAGGTGACCAGGGTGACAGGAGCTTCCTTTTCCTCTCTCCTACACCAGAGTGAAGAAAAAGGAACAGTTCAGTCTGAGCCTGACTTTTCCCAGTGTTTAGAACCATGGGTTTCCAGGACTCCCTCTTTGGTACCTTGCCAGTGTAATTACCCACCAGGACAAGGCAGATTCCTGCCATCAGGGGGTGCGTGCCAGCTGCTGTCCCAGCACAGCACAGCCACTGGCTTAAAGGTGACTGGACACAGCTCTGCACAGGATTTACCTTGCTGAAGGTCAGCCAGCACGGCTTGGCTGGAGGTGGCCAGATTGACCTTACCTGGCATCATGCAGTACACCTGACTTCTGGACAGTTCTCCAGCTGCCACTTGGAAGTCTCTGTCTTAAAAAACCCACACTGGGGCCCTTGGGCTGATCTCGTAGTAAGTAGGTCCCCTCATCTCTCCTTCCAAAATCTGGCCTCTTGTTATCTCTGTGCCTGCCATTATTTTCACCCTGGTTTTACTTTAGTATCTCTGTTCCTTTGCTTTGGACTGAACTGCTTCAGATTACTAAGGTTCAGATAGCAAAATCCCGTTATATCTCCAGGGATGTTTCATTTCCTGCTCTGTTCCCAAGCTCAGCTTCTTTTTCTGCACAGCCCAGAGAGGTGAGGGCAGAGCCCAAGGGCAGAGCCCAGCTCATGGGAAAGGCTGTTTGGAAATGCCCTGCCAGGCCTCACACCTCTGAACTGCAAAAATCACTCTCACCTACAGACATGCAGAAAAATTTGGCACAGGTTGTCCTTAGAAGCAAGGGAGCAGGGAGTTCTGCCCAGCAGTGCTTACGTGTCACCGGCCACTGCCGTCCTGCTGGCTTGTGTCTGTGACATCTTCCTCTTCATGTTCTCCTTCAGCACGCTGCTTCCACCGGGGAAAATCCCTTCCATCAAGTCCATGGTTGTCTTCATTTTGGAATCTGGATCCAGGATATCAGCCAGAGACTTGTCTTTATGGACAATTTCTTTTGCTAGAGCCTCTGACTTAATATCCTCTGGAGTCTTGTTCTTTGCCTTCACTGGGGGTGCTGTGCTGGTTATACCAGAGCCCAGGCTGGCATTTTCCAAGGCTGCCTCTCTGGGGTTACCTTCAGGCTGAGTTATGGGCTGTCTGTCAGTGCTCCGAGGCCCTTCAGGAGAAGCAGGGGACTGGTGCTGCTGATCCACAGCAGATGGAGAGCCAGTCCTCTTTAGTGGGGCTGGCCAGTTATTTTCACCGGTGCTGGGGCCCAACCCTGTTATCTCCCTCTCAGCCAGGGCTTTAGGAAAGCTTTTGAAGCTGCTGTGGACAGAAACATTCTGTGAGATTAAGAGAAACCTACCACCCAGGACCATTGTAAACACAAGGTAAAGGCCTACAAGAAGTGAGTTTTTCTTCTCTCTCACTTGTTTTTGTGTCTTGCTTCTCATTCCAATATGGAGGGCCCACAGTGTGAAGCCACTGGCACCGGAATTATTTTGTCCCTTCAATCCGGGCATTGCTGGATTGTCCTTCCAACACAGAAAGGACCAGTGAACACCAAGTCACTTTGTTTTCTGCTGGCAGGCTGGGGACATTGCGCCTCCCCACCCGGGAGCGCCATCCTGAGCAGCCTCTATCCCATTTGTCCTTGCTATGTCGGAAAAGTCAATCACTACTACAGCCCCGGCCAGATTCTTCCCCGATGGATATCAGAGCAGCTCCCTGGGAGTGAGGGAAGCTGTGCTGAGTTAAACCACCTGGGCACCTTGCCCAAAGTCCTATCCTTCAGGAGAATTTCCCTATACAGCCTGACTGTGACATATTTGCATTGTCATTTCTTGGCAGACAGTTACCGCTTCATAGCGGCATTATTTTGCGCCAGGTCCAAAATATATTCTGGAAAATACTAACTGTTTGGAAAAATCCATCATGGATTTTCACAGCTGTCTCTCAAAATCCAGTAACTGGAAGGAGCTAGCAGAGCCATTCCAGCTCTGTGCCGGAGAGAGTCAGAAGCAAGCGCACTGGAATCTGCAGGGAGAACCAGCCCAGGAGTGTTCCCCGGTAGTCCCGTCCTGGGGGTTTTGGGGAGCACATGTCAGTGCACCTGCTGGTGGACCAGCAGTGAGTCTGTCAGTCCCTGTCCCTGGACAACATGCAAGCTCCCTGCCTGGCCGGCAGCTGGGGGTCCCATGGCCCGAGGGCTCAGCCCCATCTGTCCCAGCCCTGCATATCTTACTGTATATGGCGCTGCACCACCCGAGCCACCGTGCTCCAGTCCGCCCTTACCTCACTCTGGCCTCCTCCGGGAGCCGGGGGGATTTGTCTCCAGCTGCCCCATTCCCCTCAGCGGGAGGGGGAGGAGGTGGGAATTCCTCCGTGCCATTGGCAGAAGTGCAAGAGCTCAGCTCGGGAAGAGGACGGGATGGAGGTGGCGGGGAGAAGGGCGGTTGGGAAGGTGCGACAAACACCTCATCGTCCTCCTCGTCCTGCAGCGATGGCGGGGGCGTGAGCTGCAGCCCCGACTCCGAGATCCGGAGCTGGGTCATGCCCTGGGGAGAAGGAGTCTCTGGGTCGGAGGAAGTGCTGCTCTGCGTGGGCAGGGACTGCCACCTCTGGGAGGGCTTCGGCCCGCCCGCCGGAGGAGACACCATGGCCCTCGCGTAGCCGCTGTCCTTGGCCGAATGAGCCCACGCCGCTTTGGGCGGGAGGGACCTGTGCAGCAGCCCCGCTTTCCTCCTCCACATCATCTCTTCCGTGGGAGTCTCGGGGGATCTGTCCTGGACAGCATCCAGAGGCTGTGCCTGAGTGCTCCCACTGCCCTCAGGGGGAACAGCCTCTCGTTTGGCACGGTGCTGTCTCAGAGCCTGGCTGTCACCAGCGCTCTGGAAGTCTGAGGGAGCCTGGGCGGGTGTATTAGGGGAAGAGTGGCCAGGCCCAGAAGGAGCAAGGTTAAGGAACAAGGGTTTAAAGCCTTGCTTTTGCTCAGGATAGTGACTCCTTGCCTCTGTTGGGGCTGGGAACAATGCAGAAGTCCTGCTATCTGGCCTGGAAAGTTCTGAGAGCTTGTGATTCTCGACCAGCGTGGCAGGCCCGGTGACAACCTCTGTGCTGCAGAGGGGATGGGGATAGTAACTTGGGAATGCCATTTTCTCTGAGTGGCTTCTTTCTTTCTTGCTGAAAGACCTGAATACCAAGAGACAGACCATGGTAAGATTAATAACTCATCAATGAGCAAGAAAATTTATTGTGCACTTCCTTAATGGGCAAGTTATCAACACTATCAGAGGCCAGCATCACTGTCTGCTGGTCTACGTGAGGTACAGCTGCACTTTGAAACTGGAAGGGAAATCCTGAGCCAGATCCACTCCCTCTCACCATCTCCCATCATTTTCAGTGTGTGCTACATCACATATGTAGCACGCACCACAGCAGTAACTCAATAGAAGATATATTGGGAGAACCTAATGGCTGGCTTCCTTTCCTGCTCTGCTTTCAATTTTGTTTGTTACAGATGGGGTGAGTAGCAACTGTTGTAAGATAGACTATTTGACATTATCTACCATCAAACTCCATTCTCAATTGCTTGTAATTTTAAGAATTTCAGCTCTATGAGCCAAATATTCCCATAATGTTATCTGCTCCTTTTGGAAGGGTGCCATTAAAATGATTCAACTGTCTCCAAGAATGAAGCAAGGCCAAAAAATGCACTATTTTGACTATGGAGAAAATTGAAAGAAGCTCTTGCAGCCTTGGAATCCTGCTAGAAGAAAGAGCTCCCTCAGGCAGGTGTGACAAACACCAAAGCCAATACATTCCAGCTGCAAGCGGATGCTAAGGCTGCAAAGCCAGCAGATGGAATTATTCCTTCCAGGTCTTTTAGGGTGTTCACACGTGAGCCTGAGAAACAGCATCTGGCCTTTGGAGTGAGGATTCTGCTTGCACTGTAGTGCCAAACCTGTTTGCCTGTCTGGCTGTTTAGCTGGAAAACAAACTGTGCAGTAGTAATGGCACTGGCAGATGCAAGAGAAGAGGGCCTGGAACCACAAGGCCATACCATAAACCAGTAAAACACAATGAAGTTCTACTGCCAGTGCATTTTCTGTTCTGGAGATGCATTGTCAAATAATCCCCACACTGCCAATCTGTGATACTGGAGACTTGGGCCTCAAATTTGTTCTCAGATGTACTGGTACAAATTAAGAATAACTCTGTCAAAGACATGGGTCGTTCTGGCTTCATTCTGGTGTGACTGAGAATAGAATTTGGCAGCCTGTGCCTGGGGGTGGGGAAACTTCCCAGACAGGCTGCTCTTGGTATTGTCTGTGGTTCCTGGACAGTAGCAGTGTGTATTCTTTTCAGATGCTCAGTGTTTATCGGGAATGCCAGATGGTGATTCTCTAATTCAGAGATCTCTCCCACTGTGGAAGCAACTGTGGATTCTAAAACTGGTGGAGCATTCTCAGTGTTGTGTGACACCTGGGGAGCAGAGGAAGAGCACGTGTGACTGGACCAAGTGATTGCTGACCAAGGTTTCCCTCACTTAACAATCTGACTGTTTTCCTCCTCCAGCAGAAGAGGTAGTAGGGATGGTCCCATCTCCTCTCCAGCACATTGGGCAGCTGTGTCCCAAGGAAACCTAGAAACATAATTCCTGCTGCCTGCCTTGCCTCCCTGAAGGGCCCATGCATGGAAAATGCTTCTCCTATCCTTTTGTTTTATCTTTTGGGAAATCCAATTCCAAGCAAGAAGGGAAAGCAACCTCCCATCTCCCAGAAGAAATGTGCTTGCGAAGTATGTGGGATGCCTATGCTGCACAAACATTATAAAACTGTTAATAACAAATAATCTTTGTGCAGTGAAGCATGAAAACGAGAAACTTGCATTTTGTGCCCCAGTAAACTTGTTTTCAGTCTGGGTGTTCAATCCCATTACTTGGAAAATAGGTTGGGAAAAGAAAAAAAATAAAAGGGGAGAAGGAGAGGCAGGAGGAATTGAAACAGCTGCATTGTTCTCTTAGGAAAAAACATGGAAAAAGTTATTCTAATTCAAAGTAAACGAGTTTGTTTTAAATAATCCTACAAGGACGTGCCTGAAGGCAGATTGAGTCCCTTTAAAACAACACGTATGTGTTCTTAGGGGCAAAAATGGCCAGAAGTAAGATCAGCCAGAGTAGGAGCCTTCCTTTGCTTCCAGCTGCCACTCCCTGACTCAGAGCTGCATGAAGAAACCTTTGGACACAGCAGTGTTAACTCCCACTGTGACCACAGAGAGGGCTGGCATTTACTGCAACTTTGTGAGGAACAGAGCTCCTTTGTGAACAATGTTTTTAGTTCCTCTTGATGGCTTTTACTGTAATGGGAGTTAGCTGTTTGGGCACTCAGGGCTTAGGGCAAACATCTATTTATTATTTAAATGTAAATACAGCACGACCAACTTCAGTTCTCATTAACTTCAAAACAATCAGGGGCTAAGTGGAGACTTACATAAGTCCTAAGACATTGAGTTTTGTGCTTACACTTTTCTATTTTTAAAAACATTTCTCTCTCCCCTGTTGCTGAACAAAACATCCTGCCTGAATGAAGGGAAGCAGCCCAAAGGCCAGCTCCCAGTTGAGCGTGATTAAGGAAATATCCTGGGTTTAGTCCCTTGCTTTTGGGGAGGCAGCATCCTGGGTGGATAAAACCAGCCCAAGTGGGACATGGAGGTGTTTTTTTACTTTAGGATCCTTCAGTTAATGGTATCGTCCAATGTCAGTTTCAACAGCAGACCAAACACGTTCTGAAGTTACGTAAGTGGAAATTTGCTGCACAAACATGCTCACAATGACATGAAGAGGACCTGATAGTAAATTAATGTCTGTAGTGAAAGCAAAAGCTTGTAACAACTCCTCCTAAGTCTGCTGGGCATAGCACACCTGGAGCTGTGTCTGTGCAGATCTTAGCTCTAGACAAGCCATGACACCTGCTGCTGGCAGGGGGATGGCCAGAGCTGGCCCTGCCACGACACAGGCGACATGGACATAGACCCACCTGGCTCCTGCGCTGACCACGTAGAAGGGATCCCTCACCATGGGGCCGAATTCACCGCTCTCCCTTCTCAGCAGCTCCTGGGGTACCGAGACAGCATCAGCAGCGAGCAGAAAGCAAAACAAAATACCAAAACATGGATGAGAATGCCTTCCAAAGCCTGAGAGCAAGTCATTCCCCACGGCTATCCACTCCTGCCTATCTCTAAACAAATTCCTGCAGTGACAGTGCAACATGATTTGTATGCAGCCTGAAAGGAACATTAAGCACTGTACACAAGGCCCTGAAAAACGAACAGTGTGTGAGGCAGAGAAGTCTGCTGCTAAACTGGAAATAAACATTTCCCACAAAAATATCTGAAAAGGACAAAAGAAATCTAATAAATAATAAAAAAACCTCACTCTGTTGGTTTGGCTTTGTCCCCCATGTTTATAGCTGTGGGTTTTGCACTGGAGATGGATCAGAAACAAACCTAATGAAGAAAGCACTTCAACATACACTTCCCTTCCACATAGACCATATGGATTGCTGGAAGTCAAGTTAGAATTTAAGAACAGGATTTTCACAAGTGCCTCGCTGCCTATGGGACTAATCCTCATTCCATAGGTGGTTACAGCTAAATCCCTCTGGGAAATAGCCATAAGGGCTCTCCCCTCTTCAGCACCTGAATTAAGACCCTGTGAGCAGGTCTGCAGTGCTCTTCACCCTCTTCCTCAACTTGGCTTCCAACAGGCAGAACCTCTGGTTTGACTGCTGAGTGTACGAACAATTAAAAATGAGCCAGGAGGGGGAAATAAAGATCTCAAGAACTGTCCTGTACCTCCTGCCTGATAAGAGCTGGGCAAGGCAAAATGAACAGGGGCTGCTTGTCATCCAGCCTGTCACTGATAAGTACACTTGGGTGATTTTTCTCTCTCTGGATGTCTGGTTTTGTTGCTGCTCTGATCGTCAAGTGTGACAAAATGGCACAGATGGGCCTGGTGCCTGGCCGGGGTGGAAAAATACTGATGGTGGGATGAGACAGGGGTGGTTCTGGAAGTGCATTCCGGTCACTTGATATTCACAAGCTGCTTTTTAAATTCACCCTATTTAAAGATGTGGCATGGGAGCTGAGGGCTGCTGAGGGAGGATGCGCAGAATGAAGCACATTATGAGTTTGGGAGGGCAGCTTCTCCCCCCTGCCCTGGTTTGGTCCATTTGTGAGATGCTGCCTAGAGCCTCCTCTCTTGTCGCTTGACTCAGGAGTACTTTGCTGCTCCTGGATAATCTACTCTGGGCCAGGAGCGAGTGCAGGAGTAGGAGATGTCCTGGATCTCAGCTGCCCTGTAAGTATGTAAGCCTCTCCAAACACTCAGCCTATTTGGGGCTAGGAGCCTGTCCACACATTTTGGTTGTTTGGTGCCTCTCTCCATGATGAATGGAGCCTGGCATGGAAATAGGGACGGGGCAGCAGAGCCGGCACTGCTGTAAATCCATGCGGCTCGACCAGTTGCAGTTTCCTAAATAGGTCTGAACAGATTTCAGCCAGCTGAAGAGCTGGCCTGGGCAGTTGTTCTTTAAGAATTTAGACTGGTTCTACTGTTTACCATGATCAGATTCAGTCGAATTCCCCATTTGTGACATCAGTGCGATGTTCCCAACCACCAAGCAGGGGACGTGGAAGGGCCAGGGTTTCTGCTCAGTCTTCTATGTGATGTTTGCCTCCAGGGCTGGAGGCTAAACAAAATGGTTATTTGGCAGTGCCTTTGCCCAGCACTTCCCAGCACTGTCAGGCACAGTGGGAGCCAAGGCAATTCCAAGCAGCCTCTAGTCCTCTCTACTTTGCACCAGGAAAATGGGCTGAGGCAAATCACCATCTTAGTGGGACACTCCACTAGAAAAGTGCTCAGTGCTTCTCCACTGCTGCTAGCAGGTAAGGACAGGACACCTCAGATGGTAAGTCTAGAGCAGAAAGAACATACCAGCATATGCACTGGAATCCCAGAATCCCTGACACCCCTGATACAGCCCAGCATGGAGAGAGCTGAACCCCACCAGTGATCTTTTAACTAAGGTGCACCAAACTGCCTCAGCACATGCTGAATCTGTCTCTAATCAATGGAGCCCTAGCCATGACTGGACATCAGCCTGTTCTCCTTCATCCCCCCATTCCCTGGTCCTGAGAGCCCTGCTTGCGGGTGCACGTGATCCCGTTCCCACATACCTGGTGCTTCTTATCCGCCGTGGGAGATGACCTGGAGCGTACGTGCACAGGGACTGGCTGATTGTCGTACCTATCGAGCAAGTCTTCCACAGACACTGACTTCCCTGATTTCCTGGCAGTGGAGGGTGTTTCCAAAGCCTGCTCCTGCTTCCTGTAGCGAGGCTGGCCCTGCATGGCCAGCAGGTCTGTCTGCGTGCCTTTGGTGAGATCGGATCTGGGTCTGTAATCCCAGCACCTCTCTGGCTTGGGCCAGCTGGTGACCAGGCTGTCCTGGTGCCCTGGCACCTTCTCATCTCCGCTCGTGTCCAAGCAGTCCATCAGCCCCGGAGGAAGGGTGGAAGACATCCGTCCCGTCCTGGATATCCGCTCTAGGGACTCTCTGCGGCGGCAGAGGTTCTGGTCCTGGAGGGAATTCATGCTGGAGGCGGAGGAGAGGCTCTGGCTGTCGGGGCCACCCAGCTGCAGGTAGGAGCTGTGGGAGCGCTCCCGGAGCAGCCCCATGTCCTGCGAGGACGGCCGCCGCCTCATTTTGCGCTCGATGTAGTCGGCCAGGGCGTTCTGCTGGAGCTGCTTCAGCTCCGGCTTGGACAGGCTGGCTGTGGAGGAAGCTTTGCCATCCCTCTCGAAGATCTTGCGCCGGTCGGCCACCGTGTTCTCCGGGAAGATAAAATGGATGCTTTTCTTCTGGAAGGAGAAAGGCGACGGCTCCCCGTCCAAGATGCCCACCTCGTTCATCTTCTCGGGCTCTGAGTAGGAGCGCTTCTTCTGCTCCGCCGTCAGCCGCTTCCGGCCCCCGATGCGCTGCACGTGCTGTGTCGTCCTGGCATAGTCCAGGCTGGAGAAGCCTCCTTCTGTGGGCGTGATACTGTGCCTCTCCTTGGGGGTGTGTGGGGACGCCGCCGTGCTCCTCATGCCCACGTGGGCCGAGGCAGGCCTCTGGGGCACCCTCTTGGGCGTGTTCCCGAACGGGGGGCTGATCCGCCGGAAGGAGGTGGCCCTCAGCACCCTGGACTGGGCATCTTTGATGCTGTTCCTGTAGGCCCTGTTAAACGACGTGTCCAGCTGCGACCCGTGCGCATCCTGGATGTTATCCTTCCAGAGGATCTCCTTCTCAGGCTCGCCTCCCAGCTGGAATGTGCTTCTACTCCGCGGAAGCTGAGCTGCCCTTATTTGCACCTCATTTTCAGGACACAGGCTGTAGTACTCACCGGGTCTTGCCTGTTTCACTGAAGCCACCATCTGCAGCTCTACGGGGCGCCAGTCAGCCTCATCCAGCTTCCCGTTCCTGACGGAAGGGCTGGAGCCCCTGCCTGGCTCACTGGGCAGCTTGCTCCTCAGGTCCTCTGGGCTGTGAACGGAGCACCTCGTGCCAGTGGGCTGGCTTGTCCTGCTCGGCCCATAGTGCTGGCCGAAGCTGGGAACGCCAGCGCTCTGGGGCCGGGGAGAGCTCTGCTCCCGCTGCTCAAACTTGCTGACCTTCTCCAGCACCGAGCAGCGGGGCTTGCCAGCCTCTGGTTTGCTGTAGGGAAAGCTTTGGGTGCTGCTAGAGCTGAGCCGGCTCCTCCCAAAATCCAAGGTCTTTGGGAGCTGAGGGGAAGGGGGCTCTTTGCACTTTGGCTCAGCAGCATGGAACAGAGCCATGCTCATGCCCTCCTCCTCCTGCCTCGTGAAGGCCTGGGAGTCCACATCACTCCACTGTCTGTGCCCCTGTTCCCTGCGATCCTTCTCCTCTCTGCTGCTGCTGTTCAGGAAGGACAGTTTGGTGTTGGAATAACCCTCACCTGGTTGTGTCTCCCTTAGCTCGGAGCTGCTTTGCCTCCTGGAGCTCTCGGGGATGTTCTGCAAGGAAGAGAAGCCATACTGCTTGGCCTTGCTGTGACCCCATGGGTGGGCAGCACCAGCGTCTCTCTCGTTTAGCTGTGCGTTGCCATTTTTGTCCTCCTGGGATCCAGGTGTCCAGTCCTCTTCGGGCTGGTAATGGGTCTTCCTCTCACTAGCATCCCTCAGCTGGGGTTGCGGACCCTGGAAAACAGGCTTGGAGGTCTGTGTGGTACCCGTGGTCTCTCGGTGGCCATGTGCTGCCTTGTAAAGGGGTAGCAGCTCCTCCTTTCGCGACACAGCCAGGCCAAGCTCCGGGCCTGCTGAGCTGGGAGGTTTCTGCTGGATGAGTTTGGCCTCGTGCTTTCTCTCAGCAGCAGGGGGCTGGTAGAAGATGGTCGACCTGTTTGTAGTGCTTTGGTTTCCATTCTCATCCAAGCCCCGGGTGCTGCCGGCTACGGCCTTGTCGTAGGAGACCGGCAGGGCTGGGGAGTACCCACTTTCTTTGGCCAGAGCTGGGTAAAGCGTCCCGGTGCTGCCGGCAGAAGGCCGGGGCACCTGGGCGTAGTGCGGCTCTGGGGAGGGAACGGCGTAGACACCGGTGGGCAGCAGGGGCTGCCCTGGCTGGGCTGCCTGGGAATAGCTCTGCTTGGCCTTCGTGGTGGGGCTGCTCTCCGGGCTCTTCTCCACCACGGTGTGCAGGTGCCCTTCTCCAAAGGCCGGTTTCAGCAGCGGCCCCTGGGGCAGGGAGCTGACGAGCGGTGCCCAGACCCCTTTTGGCTGGGGCCGGCCGGGCTTGGCGGGCTCAAGGCCGGTGCCTGAGCCGGGCCTCTCGTGATGCCGGATGGCCGCAAAGCTGTCGCTGCGAGTGGGAGGCAGGGGCGGCCCCCTGGGGGGCTGGCTCTTGCTGTCCGAGGGGCCCTGCGCCGGCTGCGCCCAGGAGGAGGCGGCGTTGTGCCGGCTGAAGGCGTGCTGCCTGCCGTGGCCGCGGCCGTCGCCGCCGGGGAGCAGGGCCGAGGGCTTCACCTCGTACTCCTGGGAGATGCGCTGCTGGGCGTCGTAGACCGTCCGGACGTAGCGGATGTCCGCCTGCCTCATGCCCTCCGGCAGCCCCCCGCGGCACTGCGCGCCGTCCGGGGAGCACGAGTGCTCCTTGCCCAACGGAGCCACGGGGTACTCGGGGATGCTGGAGTTGGTGGAGAAGGAGCTGTAGGCAGAGTCTCTCTTGCTGTGCAGGTGGGAGAGCTGGTCGATGCTGTTGGTGGATTTGGCCGGGGACAGGTGGCAAGGGTGGTAGGCAGGGGAGGAGTGGTCCAAGCTCTCCATGCTGCCCCGGGAGCTGTACTGATCGGGGCTCCGCCTCAGATAGCCATGCTCGTATGCAGAGAGATCGCTGGTGGAGGAGCTGGGGGACAGCGAGAGAAGAGTGAAAACCAGCAGAGGAGAGGCACAACAACTTATAAGTGAGCTCAGAAGCAAGATGTTTAGTTTTGAGATGAAAACCCATATTTGGGCCTTGCTCCATCCCCTGTTTGGAGTCATCCCAGTTCACAAAGAGGAACTGCTTGACATTGCAACACATGGCTCTTATTTACCACAGAAGGGTGGGAGGGAAATACAGACAGAAAGATGGTGCATCTCTGGAGCCAGAGAGGATCAACCCCACCCAGCAAACTCACCCGAAGCCCTTGGAAAGCTGAATGAGCACCGACGCCACTGAGGAGGAGGAGGAGAGGAGCACGAGGGGCATTCTGGGGGGAATCTAATCTCTCTCTTTTTTTCCCATTTCATTTCTTTTTATGGAGATGAAGCCTATGCCCTGGCAGGCTTCCTGGAAATTCAGCTGTCCCAAGGATAGTTTGTTTGCTGCGAGAAAACTAAGCTGACAAGAAGAGGAGAGATGTATGTGCTTGTGCCTGGAGGAAAGTGGGGTGCAACCATAGAAACAGTCTGAGATTTCCCAGGAAGTCTGCACTGCCACCACTTCTTGTAGCTTAGCAGGTGCAGGTACACCTTGGCACTTTCTCTGAGATGTCCAAAGAGGACTCATGGCCACTAAAAAAGTGATCAAAAGAGAAGGATATTCAGAGATCTTTCTATCCATAGGAAGGGAGCTCTTTGTGCCAGTCATAGTCTCTTTTTTACATTCACAAGGGGATGCCACAAACTTCTGCAGAGTTTGCCCTGGCTAATCTGCCCTTCCAGATTCAAGCAAATACACTGAGGACTGGAGAGTGTAGCCTGAGGATTTCACCTTTCTTCCTTCTCTTCCCAGCTTCCCTTCCTCAGGTATCACTTTCTCTAGTTCCTTGTGCAATGACATGTGCTGCCCTGGCAGAGCCACAGAGAAGCAGCAGGAAGGGATGGGCTGTGGCAGGGCAAGGCACAGAGCTGGAAGCTGGCTCCAGATCACACCCCAAACAAGCGACAGACCCGGGGGAGAAGATTGCTAAGGATGAGGAAAGGCAGAAGGAAGCCTGCACACAGCAGCTCTGCAGAGAGATGCAGAAAAACACAGGCAGGAAGAGATATGGCAAATCTCAGGACGAAGCTGGTTTACTCATTTAAATGCACCACCCTATCTTGGATTCAAATAACCATCTCCCTGGCAATGCCCAGCACAGCCCTAGCCAGCTGGCCACTAGATGTTCCCCGTGCTCCTCCTCAAGCACCCGGGAGACAGAGCCATGCTGCCAAAGGCTCTGCCAGGAACTGCCTGGGAAGCAAAGCCCCGTGGTGGGAAAGGAGTATGCTCCAGCACGAGCTGTGTTGAGTCCACAGACCAACACACTTTATTTTCTACAACCATCTCCTCCCTTTCTTTAATGCTCTTTTTTCTCTTTCCTCTCCTCTGCCAAGGATCAGTCTTGCCAGTAGCAGAAAGTGATGTTTCAATCCCAGAGGCTATAATGGAGAGTTTCAAACCCTTCTGCCTCTCTGGGTCAAATCTTTCAAGGGCAGAATTTAAACTTGTCCTTCCTCAAGCTGCCCTGCACGTTCAGCTGTGATAGAGCTGACTCCTGCAGAAAGCCACTGCCAAACCAGGAAATCCCTCCCTGAACTCCTCACCCTGGGAGCACTGTCACTGATGCACTGTTGGCTGCTCCATTACAATGACAGGCTCTGCTACCTACACCCTTTTCTTCCTTTTTGTTCCACAGGCCAATTTAGAGTTTGGATTTCTTTTCCTTTGCTGGGAAACAACCACGCTGTGTTTCTATATGGGGCATCCACAGAAAGCTCTATCAGCATCCCTGGCAGTGGGCTCCCATCTTTGTAGGAGAGGGGATTTCCTAGCTGCTAATCACCCCACAGGGCACTTATAGGAGGAAAACTAAGCCACTTTATCTGGGAAACCAAACAGGAACTGAAGCCTTCCTAACTCTAATCTGAACCCTGGCTGTTTGTAAACCTGCCCAGCTGTATGGAGGCAAGTAGTACCATTTTCCCACTACACCCTTGCCCCCTCCCTTCCCTCCACAGCTGTGCAGTACTTACCTGGAGTGGTAGGACTGATGCCAAGGGGTGCCAAGCGTACCCTGAGATATTTGCATCATGCTGGGATCGGGCTGGTTCTCCACGAGTTTGGTGGAATGCCAGGAGTGAGGTCGGCCTGGAGTTTCACTCCGCCTAGGTGAAAGCAGAAGGGGTTTGCACATCAGCAACAGGCCAGCTCTCCCAAGGAAGATGATGTGAACCTACCACCAACATTTACAACTGCTCATGCTCATTTGTGCTTCACTGCTGTGTTTTTGTCTGTTCCAAGCAAGTCCTACAGTAACCACGTGTGAATGTCCCTGATGTTCCCACAACGCGCTCCCTCTCGGATTTGCACAAGTGGGTCACTGAATGCCATGAGGGGGTGGAAGCCTGCAAAGGGATTTTTGATCTCTCCTCGGGGCTGCTAAAAATGCAGGAGGAGACGTGACAACCGAGCGCCGGCAATGTGTGTCCCTCGCATCCCACCCCGGGCAGACAGCTGTCCCCAGGGTGTGTCCCCAGGCGTGGCATGGCACGGCTGCCCTTTGGTGCCTTCAGTCACCAGCGCCAAGGCCTGTGTCTGTCAGCCCTGAGGAAAAAAAGGCCCACTGACACTGTATTTAAAGTACAGAGTGGTGCAATGGAAAGTCAAAGCAGGGGATCAGTGATCGAGTCCCCTGAAGAGGCCACACAGACTCTCCTTTGCCCCAGCCTTTGGGTTTGTCCTTAATCCTCCTGCTGCTTTCCATGAGGGATCTCTCCCCTACTCTGGCACTCATTTCCACAGTTTCTCACTCTCTTCCTGGGAGAGCGAGGAGCAGCCCTGGACCTGTGTCCTACTGAAATCTGACAGCTTGCAGGACAATTCTGACTAAATAAATGCAAGTGGAGGATATGACACATCTCTAGTCTTTGTCTCACTGAAAAATCCACAGTACAGTATGTCCTGAACACATCAGTACGTAGATTAAAATGCCCTTGGCACACAGACACTCAGAGTACTGCCTAAGATTGGAAAAAGAACTGGTACAAGCAAGTGCAAGGAGTTAAAATGCTTTTTAGGGTCAGGTCCTTTCCTATTACCAGTTAACATCAGCACCCACTGATGTCTGACAGCACGGAAAAGCATAGGCAGAGAGTGAGAGGCAGAGCCATTTCTACAGCATTTTTTCCATACAGATTTCAGAAGTGCTGTTTATTTCCTCATTATCTATTAAAAGAAGGAAGAAAAAGGGACATGCTTTTCCCTGTAATGTCTGTTGTGGCAGGATTGTCTTAAGGGAAACTGGACTGGAGGTCTGCAGAGGGCAAGCTGAACCCAACACCATTTTACCTCTACATGTGTAGGTGTGTTTAAGACAGGGCTGTTCTGTTAAGCTCCTTGTCCAGAAAACAAGGAACCTGGACACTGCCAGATGGGAAGTTGACAAAACAGTTTCTTAAGAATAACCTACATTCTTACCTTTTCCACTGCAGACATTTAAAGACTTTAAATACTTTGGTGGAGTACAAGCCATCAGCATCAGTTTTTCGCTTGGGAAAATGAATGAACCGGTGCAAGGCGTATTATCCCTTGGTTTGATCGGTAGGAACAGTGAAGGAGCTGTGTAACCAATCATCTGAGCCACAGGTATTTTAAGTCTTTTGTTTGATATCCTTGTAATAATACAACATGTGCATAGCTGTGAATTTTAGTCACAAGACACACAGTACCAGCTTAGCAGCTCTGTGTGGGAAAACCTCACGCTCTTTCCACACCTACCCTATCTTGGAAATGTGGCAGATCCTGACTGATCCCAGACAAACTGGCTGAGTGATAAAACCTGCAAATGCAGCAGCTAACGCTGGACTTGAGTGAAGACAAACAAATCATTAGATCTTTAACTGGTGTTACTTTGGTGCAGCTAAGTTGCCTGCAACAAAACCCAGAGCAACAGGTAACACTTTGGCACAGGAGGCTGTAGGATCTAAAACAGCAGAACTGTAATAATAACAATAACAAACCAACCTCATCACCCTATCTTTTATATATTCTGTACTGTACTTGTGAAGGTGTCTGGACAACCTTATTACCGAAAAATTCTCCACTTCAAGTAATAGACTAATTGATCCCTGTGTTGTAAATGCCAAGGCTGGAAAAAGAGACTCCTGTTTCCTCAGGGACACTTCCAGTGATCAGATAACCTGGGCATCCAGGTCAGGCTGGCATCACTACAAATGCCTGGGAGCGTAGATACCTGGAGAAGTCAGCGGGACACGACACAGCGCTGGCATCTGAATGGCAGCTGTAACCCAGGCTACAGCCCAGGTACTGCCAGCTCACACTGGAGACAGGAAACCAAAGGGAAGGGGACAGTCTTGAATCTCATCCAGCTGCTGCCATCTGGGTGCTCCCCGTTGCTATGCTGGTGCCAGAGTTAGCAGATGGAATCACGCCCGGCCCAGCGGAAGCTCCTCAGTGGCAGCCTGGCACACTCTGGGAGCAGTCTGGGCTGCAGGGATCACACCCACTTCTCCCAGGCCCTTCACCAGGAACCACTCTGTAGCTCGCTCTTATTAGCAAGAGCTGAGTGTGCTCTCCTCTGTAATCTCTGGAGATTATTTTTATATTGCATGCAAAACAGAATGGAACTTTACAAAGACACTTTGGCACTAACTCTACAGATGAATCAGCATCTGAGGCTTTCTTCACTGTATAACTGAAAGGTTATCTTCTTCTCAAGGTCACAAACTAAAACCATCTAGGAAAGCGTAGTCAGTGTGATTCCTGTTCTTCACGTACTGTTCCTTGCCAGCTCTGGAGAACACATACAACCTGAGTGCTCTGCAAGTTCAAAAGTACCTCAAGCCCAGCATCCTTCAGGAGTGCAGTCCTCCAGTGTGAAAAGGCCCATCTTCAACCAGAGCAAACAACCCAGCTTCTTCAAATTGCCATTTGCATTTTTTCCACATCCTTAGAAAGCTAATAAGTGAAAGCCAGGGAGGGATGTTGTGGCTGATTAACCAGCCACTCAGGGTCATCAGTGCCCCAATAAACTGATTTTTTTCTACTCCCACACAGCTTTACCGTTCTCACATCCATCAGAAACATCACCCAGGTGGCTGAAAAGAGAACTGTGAACAATGCTTCTTGTACCACTGACCTTGTGATCATTTTTCTCTGTCCCTACAAGCTCCAAATCCTTCCTCAGCAGAGACAAGGAATGCTGAAGATAATGGCAGCAAAACCTTGCAAGGAAAGCAGAATCCACCTGCGGATCCAGGCAGGAGCAGTGGTCACCAGAACACATCTCCACGACCTGAGGAGATGGCTCTGACTAGCAGCTGGTGTTCATGTGTCCAGGGAAGATGGCATGGGGCAGAGGAGAGAACTAAGGCCAGAGGGTCACTCTGCCATCACTCACAACCACAATCCCTGGGGATGTGCTTCCCCCAGCAGCCGTGTGGCCAGGTGGCTGTGTGGGAGGTTGCTGGAGCTGGAAGGGACAGGCATGGCTGGAAGGGAACAGCCATGGCCTAGCCCATCATGTGGGGAGGTGAGAAGGGATGGGGGCCCTGCAGCACAGACCCTCGTCCTGCAGGAGAAATGGAAGATTTGGATGCAAAGCCTGTGTCTCCTGGATCTGATCCCAGGCACTGAGTCACAAGAGAGAAAGCCAAGAGGGCAGCTGCCCATCCTTACCACGTCATCCTCACAGCAGTCAAGATTTCAAGCTGGTGATAATTCTAACCTAATAAAACCCACGTGGCAGGGGCACTATGTCCTGAGCCATATCCTGTGCATGCAGCAGCAGGATCTTTGTACATGGAGAGATCCTGATCACCTGTACCCTCCTACCAGGGTGAGCGTGCACCTACACCAACAGAAAGCAGAACAACCACTTGAATTCTCACCAGGACAGACCTGTCTCCAAGATGGACACATCTAAAGGAGCAGGAGCATGATGAGCAGATGTTTTCCAGACATCCAAACGTGTGGCTGCAGCCTCTCTGCCCATCTGTTAGGTAGGAGATGAAGGAAAAAGTAAAGCACTCAGAAGCCTATTAGGATTTCGACAGAGCGAGGCCACAATCTACTCAAAGCAATGTCGCTCTTAATTAAGGTTCAGTCATGGTTCTAAAAATAAGCAGAACAGACGAGGCCAATTAAAAGGAGTCGGACCAGAATGGACTCAGCCTGGTGTGTCTTTCACTAAATCTCTCTAGGCTCACAGAGCCCTTCTGGTAAATTCTGGGGCATGAAGGATGTGGAGTGAGCTCTGTCCCTTGAAAATTTTGACTAAAAGGAAGGAAGACTCATTAGAAAGACCTGAAGTCTATGAAATGATATTTCACATCATGGATATTGGCCAATAGTGTCTCATCTAAAGGGGAAAGGGAGATTCATGCCCACACCCTCCACCCCTTAATGCTCAGGTGAAAACTTTCCCTAAGTAAAAAACACACTGAAAAACCCTTCACTTGACAATACCTGGGTGAAATGTGTCAATATTCTCAATATTCTCATACCAGGACACAACCTGCTTTTCCACAATATGTTAATTTTGCAATTCCTAGAGGATATCAGACACTATTTGTTTTTCCTCTTTGGTAAGCATCACTGGAGATGTCTGGGTTGCATCAGACCATGCCCTGAGTGCCATCTGGGAACTGGGAGACAGGTACCAATCTCTCTGAAGTCTCTCTGGGATCAGGAAGAAGGGAATCAGAAGTTTCTGCTCAGAATTCCTACCATTATCATCACAAACTCTTTGGAAAAAAACTCCCCACCGTACCACTGGGAAGAAAAATCCCTGTGTGGAAGCAGAGATGACAAGCATGTATGTGGATCTAGAGACAGATTTTTTTTACTGGCTTTTCCTGCCTGAAGTGCCCTCAGCCACAGGCTGCAGATGGAAGTGCTGGGATCGCGCAGAGGTGATGGCAGCTGCGAGCAACGGGCGCTCCTTCACTGAACTTAGGAACAGTCAAACATTGTAATTAATGATTATTGGTCCTGCAAGTCACACCTCTGTGTTATCACATATCTCTGGGAACCCCCACACGGCCTTATCCAAGAGAGAGGAATTTACCCAGTGTCCAGCAAAGGAAACAAAGAGTGCGGGGCTCGCAGCCGGGCCATGCACTGTGGCTCCATCTTCCCTTCACCCCAGTGCAGGGCTGATAGGCAATATTTAGATTGAGGGCTTTTCCCTACACAAAGAAAGGGTCCACTGGCATTCCCTGACACTAACCAGACACAGGCTTCAACAGCAAGAGAGGTGATGTATACAAACTTCACTCTTCCTGATTACTGGGTTCAAGGACTTTGTCCTACTGGGATCTTCTGACAGCTTTCTATTTTGAAGACAGCATTATCAAGCAACAGACTAAGTTTGATTTAAATTTCAAAACGAGAAGTATTTCAGATCTCTGTTTCGGGAAGTGCTTGCCACCAACATAGTCCACCTGTGCCGCTCCCACAGGACTGCAGCTTGGCCATGGAGAAGCTAGGAGAGCCTTCAGTCTGGTACCTAGACCATGCATAGGTTACAATGACGAGCACTGGGTTTTAGACTCTCTGCAACTTGCTTCTTTCTGTAATTTTACTCTGTTTCCTTTGCTGGAAAAAGAGGAAGAAAGAACAGACATGGAAAAGAAGCAGCTGACTGACTTACAGTCTTTGAGGAGGACTCTATTATTCCCTGTCTTCTCCAGGGATTCACATCATCTCTCCCAGAGCAAGGGCAGAAAATCCTAGCAGCCAGAGCCTGCAGTGGCTTCCCTGCCCACAGCTCTTCAGAGCTGCACTGATTTATCCAGACTGATGAACCGGCCCCACGGGCTCAATTCAAGTAATTTTTTCTCATTCTTCTCCAGTCAGTAAATTAGTGAAAAAGACAGAAACCCAAGCATAGCTTAGATTCTTTCACAACCTGATATCCAACACACAGCAACTTGCAACAGGAGAGACTTGGAAACAATGGAAGGAATGTGTTTTCCTCACCCCGTTCAGTGCTTAGGAGGAACTGGGTGGCTGGCAGCAGGAACACTGCCCCGTGAGCCTGATTATCCAAACGGAACGCAGACAATGAGGCACGGCAGGTAACCAAGGGGATCTGCAGGGCAAGGCTCCAGCAGCAGCTGGGCTCTCCTCTGAGCTACAGGGCTACAAATCACAGGCAATGCTCGTGAGCTCCACATCCAAGTGCTCCTGGAGGAGCCATAAATGGGACAGAAGCAGCAGGGCCTTCAGGAGGATGTGTGGAGGTACTTGCACACATCTGGGGGGTAACAGGGTGTGCCAGGGAACTGCACCCGCTGCCTGGACCAAAGCAAAGGCTGCTGAGCGTGAAACACCCTCCCACAGGCACATTCTTATACATTAGAGCAGCTTCCTGTTCGTAACTAAAGCTCCAGCCCGGGTCAAGCTGAGATGTGCAGACATAGCTCCCAACGCTGCTGGAAAAGTAAAGCTAAACATTGGCTCTCCACTCAAAGGCAAATTTATCCAAGTGAAATGCTAAACTTTGGAGCTTCTGTGAAGATCTGCTACTAAATTGATGAGCAAGAAGGATTTACAGAGGATATATGGTGAATGAGTCGTTGTTATAGGGAGCTGGCAGATGCAGGGGAGCCCCTCTCCCAAATTCTCTGTAGGTCACATACCTGGGGAAATGCGGAATGCCACTCTTCAGTCAGAGATCAACTTCTCCTCAATAAAATCAGCTTGGGGAGATATTTCAGCCTCTAAAACCTGCTCTATCCAAGGCCAGGTAGGGTCAGCATCCATGACTGCCTACGGTGGCCAGAAGCTGGAGCATCTCCACTAAGGACAGAGAGGTTGCTCCAGAGGTGCATCCTTGCTGATAAGATCAGAATGTGGAATTCCCTTCTCAGCTGCTCTCTCACAGGCACTGGGCCACATTTCCACCAGCTCCAGGAAATCAGTGTAGCTTCTTAACTTCAAATAAGCCAAGGTCTGACCCAAATGCAATGTTACATATAAAGGCCACTGCTTCCACTTCACAGCACAAATCTCAGAAGACCGAGACACAAACATCTGTGAGGTCACCCAGATTACATCTGACTGATGTAAGAGGCTCTTTTGATGACAGCAAAAGCTCTGCCTGAGTAAATGCTGTTGGAGTTGGTCCTAAACTGCATGGCCAAAGGAGGGGAGTCAGGCTCAGCCACAATACCAGCCAATCCAGAGCAGCTCAGGAAACTAATTTCTGAAGACGTTTAACGGTTCTAAAATGCAGACCGGTACTCAGAAGTCATGAATGCCAAATTCCCACTAAAACTCCCAGACTCTGAAGAAGCCAGGTGATTTTGAAATCCCAGGCACCTGAAGTTGGGAAGTCAGAGAAGACTTACACCACTTCTGTGGAGATATTTGGGTTCAGCATTTCTGATGACCTTTACCAGCACTGACAAAAGCTTCTGAGGAGAAATTTCAGCACTCCTTCCCTGAGAGTGCCCCTCAGGCACACTGGCAGCCAAAGCAGAGGTTTCAGGAACACAGACAAACACATTCTCACCTGGTCTTCAGCCGTAACTTGACTCCTGCTGCCCACGTGGCCTTGCCGGGCTGGAAGTCAGTGGTCACGCAGTCCGGGCTGAGCGGGCTGGGAGACAGCTCTGTGCATCCCTGTGCTGCATGGGTGTCCCTGCCGAAGGAGAGCAAGGACAGGTAAACACCAGCATGCAAAACCTCAGCCCTTTTAGCCAACGGTTTGTCGGGATTTTCGGAAAGAGGGCAATGCACAGACCCAGAGGGCAAGGCAGGGGCATCAAACTAGTTTTTAGAACGTGTGAAGTACATGTCACCGAAGGCCACGTGTATCCTTGTTTTTCTCTACTCTGGGCAGTGCTTGGCTCTGTGAGTGTCCCTCACGCGTGTTTCGGAGGAGCTGCCCAATCCCACGGCACACAGGAGAGAGATTAGCACAGAACTCATTGCCCTGCAGGTGCATTTGGGGACGCTAAATCCCCAAGCGTGGAGTTCAGGGGTTCCACACTGGGGTACACTTTTCCCACATGTAACCACCTTATGAGAGCTCTGGGAATGCTCTGAACACACAAGAGAAAAGCCAAGAGAAAGGTCCACACACTGAGAGGGAGAAAGAGAAACCTGTCCTACCCTCGCTACTGCTATTTCCACAAAGTCAGCAAACACGTATTTACTCCGCTCCAAGTCACACAAACACGGCGTAACCATCGCTTCAGCTCCTTCCTTCCTTCCCCCTGCAACGCTCCACTATTCCCGCTCGCTCCAATTCTTAGCCCCGAAGCGCGGAAGAGATTTGGAACTTTGGCTCGCTCAAGGAACCCCCACGCTGAATAAAAGCGGGGCTGAAAGGCCCCCTGCGCTTCTCCCTGCCCGCGGCAGGCCTGGCCCGGGATAAGCTGCAATTGCCTCTTGTTGTGTGCCGAGCCCACATGCCGGCATCTGGGGCTTTGGATGGCTGAGATGGCTTGGATGCCATTCCGGTGAGAGACCGGCCGTCTTTGTGTCCGGCTGGGTCCTCCCCCGCGCTCCCTGCCCGCGCCCCCACGTGCCAGGCAGGAATGTTAAGCCTCACACTGCGGATGAGATACAGCAGGGAAGCGCAGCAGCACTTTCACCTAGATTAGGGAACGCGACTGGCCCGGAACGGCCTTTTTTTTGCTCATTCTGCTTATCTCCATCCAATTTTTACCCCAAATCCTGCCTTGGCTGCCTTTTCTTTCCATGTGCCAAATCCCGTCCTGCTTCTTCTCTGCCAGTCCTCTCCTCTGAGATGATGTCAAGTCTCTGATCAACCTTGAAAGTTTCCCTTCCCTGCCCCCATTCCAGCCTCACTGTACACCAGGAGTACAATCTCCTTTACTGCAGCCCTGAAAGTGCCAATATCCTTAAATGCTCTAATTCTCTTTGCTCACCAAGTTTACTATGACAAATTACCAATTTCCAGAGGAAATTTCACTGCAAGACACAGAAAGGACAGAAGGCATGCAACAGATGAGGATTTAAAAGATTGCATATAAACAATTTATCCATACAAACAGGTCTACAATTTTGTGAGCAAAATATATGCACAACTTCAGTGTTTGGAGGACAGAGCCCTGTGCTTCCCTGCTCGTTTCCTGAAGAGCAGAGTTTGGCTTTGCCAGGCCACATCGCAGCAGTACTGCTGCAGTGGGGACAGCTGCTCACGCCTTCTTTCCGGCCAGCTGTCTCTGAGGGAGCCAGGGACAACACGTAGGGCTGGGAAACTGCCCCTGTGCCAAGAAGAGCCATCAAGAGCCTGAGGAACTGTCAGAAAGGAGTAATAAGTGCCTACAGCTAGGGCTTTCTGAGCAAGACCCTTCCAAGCGCTCCTCAATGGCCCCGCACAGCCGGACCCTTCACGGGCAGCCCCGAGCAGAGGGAGGGAGGATAAGCAGCTTGGGTGTTCCCCCTCCCGGGAGCCAGCCGTGCTTGCCAGCCTGCTTAACTTCGGGCTTTACCTCACGGAGACAAAGACACGGTAATTAGTGTCTCCACGGGCTCCCGAGATGCTGTTGGGGGGACAAGGAAAAGCAACAGAGTTTTTCCTGAGCCTCTTAATAAACTGTAATTGCAGAGCTCTGTGGTGCATGGCAGGCTCAGTAAGACACTGAAAACTCATCAGCCACTCAAGTAATAACAGCAGTAATCAGGCCCAGTGGGGAATACAAGAGACGAGGATCCTTCCACCTGAGAAGCACTCCCACCTCAGGGCCAGAGCACAGCCAGAAGGATGGGCCCCATACAGGCGTGTCCCTGAGAGAGCAGGGCTGGCAGGGCTGGCAGGAAGAAGAGCTGAGACCAGCCAGGGCCGCAGGGCTGGACACCTCCCCAAACAGGACTCTAAGCCCAGCACCTGTCCTCCCCTTGCAGCCTTCTGCCTTACCTGGCTGCTTATCCCAGAACATTTTCTATGGCATTCCTAAGTAAGCCAGCTCAGTCTAACAACCAGGAGGATGTTAAACTTCTTCCACCATAATATGGAGACAGCCACTCTTGTGCAAAGGTATTGGGGGCCTACCTTTCCTCTTGGCTGTCCTCACACCTTCTCCTTAGAGTGGCCCTTCTCTGAAAGCTCCAGCTGCCCTGGGACAGCTCTCCAGCTCCCTGTGGCACCACGCAGCCCGATGGGATGCTCTTAAATCCTGGGGCTGCATTTTATTTTGGGATGCTGCAAAGGGCCTCACAATTCCATGGCTAAAAAGTATCCCTGGCAAGGAGGGGCCTGCAGTTGTTCCTTTTGTTATCGTGTTGTTTCTAAAGTTCTCAAGTGGGAGACAGGAAACCCAGCACACACAGTCTATTTAAAACTCCTTTACCTCCCACCTGAGGCTGGCAGCTGCCTCTGAAATCTTTCCTTTTCTGCAAAGTTCATGTTTAATTATGAATTGTTATTTATACTTGCTGCTTCCATGATGCCTTTGGTATTCAATACCACACATGTCCATGAGTACACTCTGCTCAGCTTTTCCCTCATCTAAAAATATGGCCTGCTTGGGTTTTTTTTTTTCCTTGCTATTTGCTTGACAATGAAAGAATACAGTGCTAGAGATTAAGGGCTTTTTTCAAAGAAAACCTCCCTCAGAAGTTTCAGTGCCTCCTCCAGAAGAAAGGCAGCACCTCCTGACCCCACATCCATCTCTCCCCACATGGCCAGCACAGCCTTTCCACAGCAGGCATCTGTGAAACTCTCCCTACTTTTCACCACCTTCCTCAGAGCTCTTCAAGAACACATGGGTGGCCTTATTTTATATTAATCAGCTCCCCATAAGAGTGGTTTGCCAGTTGCTGCCATCGGATGCCTCATGGCCTTCCTGAGCTGCCCCAGTCCTTGCAGAACTCAGTTGCTGTTTTAGGGAGATCCTTCGCCTCTGAGCAGGGCTGACTCTGAGCTCCTCTGGCCCCCTTATCTGCCTCCCGTGCTGACCTCCCGTTACCTGCGTGCTTGGAACATCTCACAGCACTTATCTTAACCTTTTGGGCTCCTGGCTCTTCCTCCTCACTTTCTTCAGTCTTCCTTATCCTTATTTACAACCTTCACATTCCAACGCCGATCAGTTTTCTAAAGCCAGCCAGGACAGAAAGTGTGGGTGGGTGCCCCTGCCCAGCAGCTCTCCCGGCAATTATCTGAGTCTGCAGAAATCATATTCTTAATTAATTGAACTCCATGTTTCATAACAATAGTTCCCTGAGTAATGGCAGCAGCATAAACCACTGCTCTCACAGAGGAAATGATGCAGTGCAAGCTCAGCTGCCTGGCTGTAACTCCCAGAGAAGACACCCACTTTGCGCAGGGAAGCAGCGCAAACCCAACTTGGGAAGTTTTGTCTGCTCATAGCATTTCTTTTCCAGGACAACACTGTTACAGTTTTCTAGCTGCACTACCATCCTGTAGTCTTGGCTTAGCTGCCTGTAGTTCCAGGGATGAGTCTAGGATATGCCTGAGACGAGCCATAAACAGCACCTGGAACCATGTGTAGAAATTATTAACTTTTTTTTTCAATTTTTCAGAATAGGTTTTTTTTAATGGTCCCACCTCTTGAAGCCATGATTACTGAGTTTAAACCAGCATCTGATTTGCTGCCACAGTAATAGATGACCTGAGTCTCAGAGGATCCAATCCCCAAATGTTAACAGGTTTAGTAATTTTTAGTATTTTGTTACCTCTAAATCTAGCATTGTTCTAGAAGAGAAGATGGTGATTAAACTTTCATTTTTAAATTATTTAGGATGAACAGGGGTATTTGAAACCACTGACAGAATTAAAAGCCATCCTAGAAACATATGTGCTCACACAATGACGTTTCTGAAAGTGAGATTAAAGCAAGGAACTCTGCCTCCAACTTCTACAGCTATTTGTAGGCATTTCCTGATATTCTTCTCTTTGTCTTAAATCAGAACCTAAGAGGAAACCCCCTCCACTACAGAAACAGCCAACAACACATCACCAACACAAAAATACAGAGAAGCAGCAACAAAGCTGAACTGGGCTCCCAGAGGCAGGAAGAGCCAGAGGGGTTAATGCTGCTGCTTTATCCTCATGGCACCCCATGTTACACAATGTCACAGGGCAGCCTGAGATCCCCAGCTCAGCCCAGTGACATAAGGAGAGCTGGGCGGCTTCACCTCTGGCTATCCTCATCCCGCAGGAAAGCTCTCAGCTGCTGCTGAGCCGGAATTACGTCTCCTTGGGAATGCAAACCTGCAAACTGCCAGGCAGTCCCCCATCTCCTGGCAAATGGCAAGCCCTCCTGCCTCCTCCGTGCTGTCAGGGAGAGGGATGCAGGGCGAGGGAGAGACCACACCCATCCCAGGCACCGACCTTGGCTGTGGCCATCCCGCCTGGCAGATCCTCCCGCTCCGCCTGAAGTGAAAAGACTGGATTGCTTATGTATTTCTTAGTTTGTTACCTCCTGCGGCTGCTCCAGAAATAGCCTGTAATCCACATCTCTGTCACGCTCCCAGAATCTCCTTTAGCTGCACTGGAAGTGGCCTGTGTGTCAGAGCACAAAGGCCCAGGTGCTCTCCTGGTAGCAGCAAGCAGCAACCTGCACAGGTTTGTTACCCTGCTCGCAGGACCCCCGAGCCACACCGAGAGCCACGACCAGGTGGAAACGTGTGGACAAAACTTTTCATGAAAAAAAAATTATAAATTTCACTGAAACCTCTCACACAAATAACCTATAAAACATTTGCCAGAAAAAGTCTCAGTCCTTGGGTAAAAGCTCTAGTTTGTGACTTAGGACATTCGCCTGAGATGGGAAACAGCCAGGTTTAACTCCACAGTCTTAATTAGGCACATGAAGAATTCAAGTCTGGTTCATGAATCCAAAATGCAACAGGCTCCACCTGTGTAACTCCTGGAAGCACATTTTCATCACAAGCAGAGCAAGACAGAGTTTGAAATCTCAGTTAAGGCTCACTGAGTACATGAATCTTGGGACTGAATTAGGCATTCTTCCACGAGACCCGCAGCAAGGTCCAAATTCTCAAGTAGAAACAATAATGTTGTAAGTAAAAACAATAATCCATGTCTAGGATTGAGATGGGTCAGTAAAACTCAGGGCAAAAAGAAACCATGCAACCCAAACCCCTTCACAGTGCTGCTGGCTGCAGCTTCTAAGAAACAGGACTACTTAATGCACATTTTCTGTACACATCACAGGCACATCCACCCTGATACCTGGTAAGACAGGATTACTAGAGCTGATCTTTGTGCCATAAGCCAATCCCCAAAAGGGAAAAGAAGCATCTTCCCAGGAACAGTGCAGAGGGGCTTGTGCTTTTCTACCTGCACAGGCCATGGCTTGAAGGCAAATTAAAGAAATCACAGGATGGCGAATTTTAGATGGGTACATGCCCCCATTCAGGCACCCATCACTTTCAGTCTTATGGCTCCTACATGGAGATTCCGAGCACACAGAATTTCAGGGCAAAGCAACAGAGGCTAAGAAGCCACCTGGAATTAATCCAGACTCACAGCTTTCCTTCTCAGAGGGCTCTTCACTCAGGCGACTCCAGCTTAAACAACCTCAATGAGCACTGACCTTCAGGTTCACTGAGAAAAAAATCTGGAGAAAGGAGACCACTTTTTCCCCATGCAACGCTGTCTAGTCCTACTTGTCCAGCATTTTTCTGGCTTCCCCTTTTCTCTGGGATTGGATGGGTTTTAGTTGACCTGACCTCGGTCCCACAATCTGGCTGTGCTGTGTTTGCACAGCCCCACACAAACCAGCTGCTCCGGCGCTGTACCTGTTTGCAAGCAGAGAGCTGAAAGGAGCCCTGGCATTCATTTGGGTTCCTCACTTCATTGGCCAAGGGATCTTTGAGAAAATGAACTCCTCCTTTGTCTGGGAGAGAGCCCTAATCCCCGTTTTGCCCTGGAGGATTACTGGGTACTTAGAAAGGCACTCACATGCACATTTTTGGTTCGTGCCAGCTGCATTTAGGCCCACAATATGCAGCGTTCTCTTTGGTCTTTAGCTTTGACAATAAGAATTCCACTGCGCCCAGACCTGACCCAGAGACTGCCACCCTTTTAAAGGCACCCTAAATCCACGCTTTCTGAATTGGGGGCCTCCCCTGCTTTGCATGAGCAGTTGGCCCTCGGAGGCAGCTGGGCACAAAGCCCCGAAGCCCACAACCCTTTCTCGTGCTGCCCAGCCAGCCTGGAGCACACAGCTCCCTGCACAGCCCTGCCAAAACGACCAGGGTCCTGGCTGGAAGGAAGAACCTGTAGGGCTCAGGATTTACCTTTTATCCCTAGTGAATTCCTGGCTTTTTGTAATAGTGGTTTATGGTTAGACTCTATCACAGCTTGCTGCTTGTGCCCCAGTACCACCCAGACAGCCTGGTCCCAAAGCGTGCTCTGTGCAGCTCTGGCCTACATCTTCCTAGGACTGTGGCTTAATTCTCTGAAGTTCTAATTTGGGATCAAGCTCAATGGAAGCAAATTACTCAAAAGCAGTACTGACTTGAGCAGCACTTTGCCTCCTCAGGGGAGATCTCGCCTTCTCAGGAGGAGACAACTGAGAAGTGAGAACAGTCCTGGTCTGTCAAAAAAGCGGTGTGTGATACATCCTGCACCCCACCTCTACCTGCATGTGAAATGCTTTCCTGCACCTTGTGCTCAGAGAGCTTTAACCCTCTCAAAAACAGATCTACCTACTTATTGTGTCAAGACAGGAGTAAAACCACAGAGAAATTATAGTTTCATTCTTTTCTACCCCATAACTAACAGGACTATCCTATAAACTTGCTCCTGACCATTACCGAGCATCTCTTGAGGTTTTTCAGAGACGCCTTTGGGGACCCTGCAGGATCAGCTTGGGGAATCAGAGCATCCCCTCTCCTCAACGGCCGTTCAGGACCAGAGGGCTGTGAGGAACAATCCTTCAGAGCTGGCCATAAAACATTGGGATCAGCTCTCTCTGTTGTGTATCAGATCTGTCGGGCAGAGGTGCCTGAGATGAAGATGATGCATAGCAGCGCTCAGGCGAGCAGGAGGGTCTTTAACACACCTGTCCCTGTAAGGGCCACGGCCACCACACACAGGTAAATCAGCATCCTGACAGCTTCTGGGTTATCCCCACACTGAATTGTGTGGATCTAAAGTCCTTCTGATAAATGTTAACATTTAACTTCTCATACATTACACACACCAAGCACCAGCTGGCTCTTAAAGGACAAGTGTAAGTGAAACAAAAAATGTAACTGCAGTTCCTACAAAGAAGAGCAGCCACATGGAGGAAGGAAAAGTCATACTCATATAATGTAATATAAGCATTAGTTTCCATTTTAGGATTTGGGAATTAAAATGATTCCATAGGAAAAGCCCACAAGCCATCCATGCTGAAAGAATAGTTATGTTCACAGTAAGAGATGCAATCAGCAGAAGGTGTTTCCCCACAATTACTCCTTGTACACTCACCCTTCAGAACAGCGATGTTTTCCAGCTATAAAAGGGCCATCTTAGGGGGAGTCTGGATGTCAGGCAAGATGTGTCCCACCTGGGACCTGGCCATAGGGTGCAGACCTGAGAGGCAAGCCCAGCCTCCACTGGGAAACTTTTCTGCCAGCAGCTTGGAGCTTGGACCAGGCTGGATCTGCTGGTGCAGCTCATAATGTTCCATACAAACCAAACTAGGTCAGCTCAGACCAACAATTTAAATGGTTTAAAGCTAAAGATTAAGGGAGTGCTTACAGGAACTGTTCCAGTGGCAGATGGATGAGGTCTCTGGCACTATGAGCAAGTGGGGCATTAATCTCTTCCGCCAGCACAGCTGGATTTCTCTTCCTCGCCTGCGCTGGCGACACCTTGCACTTTAAGGAACACGCCCTGAAATTTTAGCCCAGCAGCTCTCCTATGGAAATATGGATGTTGCCAAAGTGCTGCATCAGTGGCTCAGCTGCTTTCTGAAAACTGGTCTCAGTGATTTGTACTAATGGGACTGACAATCTGAGCATCTCTTCAGAGGGGGCAGAAGAAAGCCTCACACTCACATTTGCCACAGGCACAGGGGACATTCAGCACCAAGAACTCAGATCTGCAGCAGCTGAGCTGTCTCTCAGCTCTCTCTAACCTGATCGTCTGCAGGGCTTCCTGGTATTCCAGATTTTAATTGCAGTTACTTGACAGGTGGAGTGTACAGGTCTAAATCACCTTTGAAAGTGTAGCAATACTTAATCCCCAGAATATGAGCTACTCCTTATGAGCTGCTTCTCCATCCTACACACCAACCTCTTCCTGGACAAACTCCTGAACACCTTACTCAACACTGCATTCCATTTACTTCCTGGGGATTTCAGCAGGAGATTTGCCCAAGTAAGAAGTGATGATAGATTGAGTAAGGAGATGAGGACTTGGCCAGCTCAGTGAGAGAGCCCAAGACAAGTGACAGAAATGCTGGCTGCTAAGCTAATAAATATCTGTTTGTCACTCCAAATATTTTTAGCATCTGCCAGTCTGGCAGAGATGAGCTTGAAAAAGGATGAGGGCTGTAACCATGACAAGGAACATGAGATTAGAGAGGAATCCTTGGCTCCTCTCACTTAGTCCTATGCCTCTGTGCATCCCCATTGTTCTCACACGAACCCCCCAAAAGGGGCAACTGTCCTTCCTGACTGCACTCCCCCCCAGCAGGGAGCCGTTTTAGCAGCATTAGGAGTCATCTGCCATCCTTCTGCTGTGGAGATACCACGAGCATCTTTCCTGTACACAGCCCTGGGTGTGGGACCTCTTGCGTGTGCCCTGCCAACAGGAAAACTCTTCCCCATCACCCTGTCTGCTGCGTTTTGGTCTGGTAATCCTGAATCTAGACCCAAATCATTCCTTGCAGATCTGAGGTTGGGTCTTGGGATGTTCTCTGCAAGCACTGCAGGGCTGGATTAGCACCTGCAGAGGCTGTGGGAATCTCATCTGGATGAGGTTGGGGGTTCCCCAGTGATGCTGCCCTCCAATACCACTAAAGTAAAGCATTCCCTGGAAGAGTCGAGGGAAATTCCACTACAGCTTAGCATATGGCTTTGACTTCCAGGGAAAAGTCTCAGATCCTCCTGGGTTTCCAGGAACATGAAGGTGCTGCTCTCTAGATGTGAAACTTTTCATAGCTCTTGGGAAACCCAGAAAACCCCACTTAACCGAAATGCCTGTCAGCTTTTAATGGGACTTTGCTCACTTCAGACACATGTTAAAAATCCACCCAAACCACTCTGAAACAGCATGAGCTGCATTTTGTCGGAGTGGCCGCCCCCAGGCACATTAAGGAAGCAGCGAGGAGAGGAGCACCCACAGCACTGCCAAGTGGCAGTCTGAGCCGAGGCCTTCACAGCAGTTATAGGTTAACAAGACATCAAAAACTCTTCTTCCCCAGTGGGAACAGCAGCACTCTCTCAAAGGAAGCCGCATCTTCGCTAGGGACATGCAGTGATTTGGAGTCACAGCCTGGAAATCTCAGCATATCAACAGGAAAAGGGGAGCAATACACTTCCCCTCTCCCAGCCTCTCCTCGGACGCAGCACACGCGGTGACCACTGTCACTACCAACACCCTTCCCAAAATGGAGCCTTGGTGGAGCCAGCCCCAAACACAAATTGAGTCACAAGTGCCAAACTCCTTCAGAGAAAAACCAGCAAATCCAAATCCTATTAAGCAGCCATCAGTGTCAATATTTATTCCTCACAAACCAGGGACAAGTGGCCTAATAAACAGTGTCAGGCTGAACCAGGTGAGATGGAAGAGGAAGGGAATAGACAGACTTGGGGAAAGGACATGACATTAATCAGCACCACCCCCACAAACCTTTGACAGAAACAAGGTAGTAAACTCAGTAGCCACTTAGAAACTAAGCTCCCTTTTTTCTTCAACAGTGACAGCCCCCAGTTTCCAGCCTGGAGGTTTGGCATCCTTCACAACAGAGGCATCGGGCCCCATAAAACCTTTGCTTTCAATCCACCTCTCAACACACACCTCTCTCTGGCCTGGCTTAACCACTCCCTCCCCAAGACAGAGCAGATCCATCCCAAGGTCTGGTCTGCAGGGAATTAAGCACTCTAGCCAGCACTGAGTGGGTTCCCAGGCAAACAATGTCTGCACAAGAAGACAAACAAATCAAACCACGATTTCACAAGACAAACTCCTTGGCTGCAAGAGTCACTTCAAATATCCCCTCTTGTCCTTCTCTCCACGGATCATTCCTGCCCCTGGGGACAGAAATGTATATGCCATTTACTACTGCCTAGCCTGCATGGGAAAACACAGTACTGGACAAAGCCACTCCAGGCATGGTATTTCCATCAGAGCTGTAGCTGAGTTTTTAGAGTGATGCCTTACTATAGCACATATTTCCTCCCATCTACCCAGGGAAATTTAAGCTGCCATAGCATGACGAGGATGCAGCCATCGTGCACGGGGGCCCTGTCCCCACTATTACTGTACTGGCCATCAGTTATCATCACGTACTTTGCTTAAATTAGGCTGAAATGGAGTCTGTCTCCAGCCTGGAGCCCGCTGTAACTGCAAAGGAATCTGTGCCCTCCGCAGCACACGAGACAGGATCAGGTCGCTGCTGAGAGCACTTGGCCTGCCTATTTTTATTGTCTCCCTGAATACTTTTCTTCAACACCGTTCTGAGTTGCTGAAAGAATAGTAAAGATGAGATTTTTTTTTAAATAACAGACACACTGACAATCCATAGGAACTATGTCCTTTTAATTTTTGGATGTTTCTCAAATCTCTGCCCTTGTTGCCAGGCTGCTGAAGGCATTTTGAAGCCATGATGAAATCTAATCAGGGTGAAGTGGGCTGGTTTCATTTCCATCGAATTCCTCTTTCAAAGGCATAAATTTACCCTTCTGATCCCAGCCTCTAGAACTGAGCCAATACAGCAGTTACTGCTACATCAAAAACCCACCCAATCCCCTTCCCTCCAAACAACTGATGACTGACATTCCTCATGCTTCTTTAAACCCAAGGGCATTGCCACTAATTTGAGCCCTGGTGCAACTCCAATGTAAAGGATTAGGGAAGTGGCTCTCATCTGAACAGAGGCAAGCACGTAGCAATGCAGCACATCAAGGGTAGCCAAGCTTTTCATTCCAGTTAAACTTGGGAACAACCTCCTAAATCATGGTTTCCAACACACAGGTTTTCTTTTCCGTTGACTTGAGCACCTGAGTAGTGTGCACCTTGAGATACTGAGCAGTGTGGCTACAGCCTGATCCTGCTGACCATGAGCCACCCTCTACTCCCACACCCATTAAAGTCCAGCAGCTTGCCAGCGCCAGCCACAGTCACTGTGGGCCTGAACAAATGTTAGCCAAGTGGGAATCGCACAGGGCTTTATAGAACACCCTGTTTGATGTCATATCCTCCTGATTTATTTACTTACAATGCTGCTGGGGTGAAGAAGCCCAGGGATAGACTAGGCCCCTCTGTGCCAGCTGCTCTGCAAACACCAAGTGAAGGATGGCTGCTCACCCAGAGGGCTGACCATTATAGCAGGGTCCACCCTGCTATAAACAAATGCAGGAAGGATGTTTTCCCCATCACTGCTTTTCCCTCAGGAGCCTTCCCAAGTCCATCTGCTCATCCATGCCAGCTGCATCCTCCTGCCAGAGCCCAGCTTTTCTCCCATTGCTGCCAAGACCTAGGATACTCTATAGAGGGAGAAAGGCTCTACATCACCTTGCTTTTATTCTCATAAAAAAATCTGTTCAGGCCTACTGAACACAGGGGCATTTGAGGAGGCTCCTGGCTGCTGCAGGATCACAGCTTGCTCGTCTCCCAGAGGCAGGGCTCACACGTGCCACGGCAGCAGCCCTCTGCAGAGCAGTGCCAAGTAGGCTGCAGCTGGCCTTGTATGTCTTTATTGCCTTTTGAGCAATGTTTTATAGTTAAACCTCTGGCCTGCTGACCTCTGGAAGATAAGCCTCTGTGATTATTAAATGAACTTCCCCTTAAAATTTACAGTAATCCTGATTTCAGTTGAACTGAACTTCCCTCTTCCATTAAAGAACCAGAGGTGCCAAGCACCATTTAATGTGGGCCAACAAGCTCTCAATCCTCTAAATCCCCGTATTATGGACGTGCAGAGCACCCCTCCCTCTCCCAATTGTAGCCTGGCCTGGACTTCACCTCTCTTAGTCAAAGGAGTTTTAGGGCATTGATTTTCCCCTACTGTTGTTTCTGCTGGTGTTGAGGAAAATCTGGACAAGCACCTTGCAGGAGAGAGGCAGGCCCCAAGGCTGAGCAAACACAGTGAGCCGCTGAGCCTCACCCCTATGCTGACTGCCCTGAAGGGGGCTCAGGCTGGGGTGAGAAATGAACGTGTTTCAATGGGTGCTGCTGGTGGCACCCAACTAAATTTAAGCCCGCGTTTTTTAGGCAGAAGAACATACAGAAATCAGAGTTTAAAAGGCATTACAGCAGGGAATGAGAAAAGCAGACCTTTGGACCTCAAGGGCAGATGAAGAAGGAGAGAAAGTTGGAGTGAAGGCAAATGAAGTCTGTGGGACACATTCCTCCCAAATTTACAAAAATAGCTGGCTAACAGTGTTACATTTGAATACAATTCTCTTCTTAGCCATTTTAAGGAGTCTATGGGTCATTCCAACCAGGTGATACAACTTCTCAGCTTCTGTCCCAGTATCTCGTTGCAAGGTGCCTGCCAGCAGAACTCCCTGCAGGAACACTACACTGCTTACTAAAACATGTAAGACAGTGAGAGCGCACACGAAACCTCCCGCTGCTCTGATGCCCGGCAACTGCCTCCAGAGAAGGTCAGAAAGAGCAGTAAAGGGACCCTGAAGCCCCGCAGCTCTTGCCGAGCTGTAGCCGGACAGTGATGATGCAGTCCCGGACGTGTCTGTGCACTCACAGCACAACGGCGGCGTTTTAACTCCCACCTGGAGAAGCCCTCGGAGTAATGAGTTTCACATACGGACAGGGGGAAGCGCGGCACGGCGGGCTCTCATCCTACACCACTTCCCTCCCCGACAGCTTCTTCCCAGCATCCAGAGGCCCCGAAAACACCGAACGAGAAAACAGCAGTTGAAAGGGGAGGGGGCGGGCGCCCTTCTCCGAGGGGAGACTCCGCCGATGCCGGCCGAGCTGCGGGGCCGCCGCCTTCTGTTAGCCCGCCCTGCCCGGCCTTTGGAGAAGGAGCGCGCCTGCCCCGCACCCCAGGCAGCCCCTCACGCCGGGTCTCGTCCGCCCCGCCGCCTCCAGCACCTCACTCCCGGCGCATCCCTGCTGCCCGCGCAGCCATGCCTGTTCTCCGCGCATCTCCCCGCTTCCCGCGCACTCTCCGCTCCTGGCCCGCCGCAGCGCGGTGCTCCCGCGGCGGCCGCACTCACCGTGCCCCGGGGCGCGGACGGCTCCGCGCTCACAGTCGCGCCGAGCGAGGGCGCCGGAGCCCGGTGGCGCCTCCGGCCGCCCCCGACAGGTGCCGCGGCGGGCAGCCCGCCCCCAGCACCGCCCCGCACTGGGGGAGCGCCCCCGGCACGGCAGCTGCAGCCCGGAGCTCCCCGCAATCTCCCCCATCCCGCCGCAGCCCGGCCACCGCATCTCCATCCCCGCACCACCAGCGCGAACGCCACCTGAGCTCCCGGCCGGGCGCAGACCTCAAAGAACTGGGCTCCCGCCAAAGCCCTGCCGCTCTTCCCCTGTCCCTGGAAAAGTCCAGTCGCAAGTTCCCGTATATCATAGGCCACTGCGGGTGCTTCCGACTGCCCGCTGATGTCCTGCCTCGGGAGCGAGCGTCACGGGCCACAGCAAAGCCACGGTACTGCTGTGGTGGCTTTAACATGGTCTGCTGTCACATGCTGGGTTTGTTTCATACAGAACCTTTAACCAGCAAATAAGCTATATTAAATTAATTGTAAAACTACACGCAGCTAGACTATCATGTCTCACAAAGGAAGGTGACAGGCAGAGACAAGATAAATAAACCCCTTCCATTTCTTGTATTGCTGTGAAAAACGAAAGAAAACCTTTCACACCGCACAATGATTTGTGTTACACACAGAAGGAGTTCAAGTTTCAAGTAAGAATTTGTACTTCTAATGACTTGCTTTTGGCTGGCATGAAACAAGCATGGTACTATTACAGAGCCAAGCTGGTTTGTGCCTAGGAATTGAAGTGGCCAGGTGGCGTGAAAGTCTTCCTGGCTGAAGACTGCAGGATTTCATTTCCCCTTTCCCCGGGGTGACAGATTTTGCAGGTGAAATGAAATCAGTTTTTGCTTTCCCACCCTGCCACTTGCCATCCTCCTTCCTGCCCTTTTGGTGCCAAACACCTGCCTGTCCCTCTCTGCTCTGTACCCTTCTTTAAGACTCCTGGTGTTTTATCTGATAGCTGCTTCCTCCCAAGGGGTGGCTCCATATTCACCCTCATTTTTTGGATTTGCACGTGGATGTGAATACAGCGCCTACTCCTGTAACAAGCCCTGAAATCAAACTCCTCTGCAAGCTGCTGGCAGCACCAGAGAGCAGTACAGAACAAAGATGGCAAGTGGGGGAATGTGAAGGAAAGAAAATAGCTTTTGAACCCAACGTCATGACTGAAGGAGATGCTGGAAAATTGTTCTTCATAATGCGAGTATCTGGCCCATAATGGATCTTTCATCCAGGAATATCCAAACATCACCCAAAAACATCTGTGTTTTATATAGAGAGAGACTGGTATTTTATAGAATGAGGAAAAAGGATGGGATCTTAATCTGAGCAGGAAAGAATCCCACTCCCAACATGGTCTTCACAAGAGGCACTGGCCTCCCTGAAGCCATTTGTTCACCCACTGTTAAGCTATCACAACATGTTACGTAGATAATTTTACTTCTGTTTATATGTAACTTAATTCTGACTTAGCTTAAAATGGTTCTTGTTGGTCTCATTTGAAGTAAAATATTGAACAGGTGCACCTGTGTCAGGTGAAATTATGCTCAGCCAGTGCTACTTTTCATGCTGATGCCTCTCTCCCTACCTGCACACTCATAATCAGCAGCCCAAAATGTTTAACACTTCAGCAGCTGCAGAAATCATAGTGATAAGCCAGCGTGGGAGATGCAGAAAAACACCAGAGGTGAGGTTACAGAGGCAGTGAGCATTACTTCTGAGTCCTAATGATGAAACCCATCGTGAGGTGGCACCTCTCTCAGCAGATTAAGGGCTGTTTCCTGTGTTTTTGTCACTTGTGCTTCCTAGGGAGGATATTTTGTCTGTATAAAACCTGGGGTGGTGTCACGCACCTGTCTTGCAATGGCTTTGAGCTCTCACAGCCCAATTTCCACCGGGGACAACAACAGACCCCTCCCGTGCACGTGCCTAAGGGGATGCGTCATCAGGATGGGTTAATAATTTCAACAGCTCCAGATCACTGCCTTGTGACACAAAAGGGCAGGTTTGGGAAGCAGGATTAAACAGCCTGGGAATAAGGATGACTCAGGTGGTGCCTGCCTTCCCTTCCCCTTTCACAGCAAGAGGCCCTTTCTGATTCAAGCCAAGCACATCCATCACCCGGCTCAAGAGCTGATGTCTGTAGCCACCAGCCAGGGTGACCCTGCTGCCAGCAGAGCTCCTCTGTGCAGATGTCACCCATTGGAGGCATGGCTTTTGCTATCTCCTCTCCCAAAGGCATGATTTCTTCCCTCTCTGGCTGGAAAGCTACACGGAACACTGTATATTCCCACACCAGCACGTGCAGTGTATGTCACCTGCTCAGGATCATTCCATTAGGACCCAGAAGGACCCATGATAATTTGCTCCATGAAATGACTCCAGATGGTTTTATTGATATTTTAAACACTTTAAGTGTACTTTGCATCTTGGCCAGCCATTTGGCAAGATACTGAGCCGCAAACAGGGTCACAGACGTTACCAAGCAATGAAACAAAGTCCGGGTTTGGGATGTGCTCATAAAAACCCATGAACGCTTGTCCTTCTGTGATAAAAACAACAACAAAAACATTACCAGCCGTGGCATAAACCTGAGGCTCTCCATAACCTTGGACTGTTTACTGAAGCATGATAGTACTTAGGATAGCACAGGGACTCGCCCCGAGGCAGATGACAGGCAGCTAATCCAAGTGGGAATTCACTGGGAGGGATCACAACAAGCACATACTGCTGACAAAACGAAACCTTCCGCACAATCCGTGCTGCCCTGGAGCAGGGAGCACAGCCTCCCTTCCAGACCGATGGGGCGTGGGTCCAAACACCCACACCACAGAGCTGAGGTGCTGCAGGGAGCTCTGGCTCAGAGGTGCTCAGTGTCCACAGCTCACCTCCTGCCAGTGTCCTGGCTAGAATGCCTCACTGGCCCTACACAGCTAAACCCATCCCAGTCACACCTTGGCCTTTGTGCAATTCCCTCCTGATCCTGCTTCAACGGAGAAGCGGAGAAGCGTTTGTTCCCTGTTCAGGTGGAGCAGCATGCTGGGTGGCATGTCCTGTTATGGGACAGCACAGCTCAGCTCCCACTGAACTACCTCCAGAACTTTTTCCACCAGGACCAGCCTACACGCCCTTCAGCGCTTATTCTGGAAACAAAAGTCCTTCCATACAAAAAAATGAAAAAATGTCTGTAACTAAGCAGGATTTCTCCAGCAGGTGACTCTTGTGACACCAGCATCAAATATCATATCCTGCAAGGGGTAAGAACCAGGGGGAGGACTCAGAAGGCTGTTTTTAATTTTTTTTTTCCAGGATTTTGGTTTCTTACTTGGTGTTTGCTTCTGATGGCAGTTCAATCCTATCTATGCCCAAGCGCAGAGGTCATATAATCTCCTTCAACACAATCACGGGTCTGTGTAAGTTTTCCTTTGTCCTGCTGGTGCTCTCACTGCTTTGAAAATGGCTGTCCTTGGACTTACAGAACACCTGAAGAAATCAGAGCTGGACCCTGCATTGCCCAGATAGATTCCTGACCTGTGTCTCCCAGCTGCAGCAAGTTCCATTGGAAGCAGAATGAATTATGGCACAGACAGATAGGAGTTGGTGTCAGGAAGGTCCAGTGAAGCCCTTGCCCATCTCCCTGCCTTTTCCCACCTGGATCAAAAGCATGCAGGTAGCTTCACTTCAGCTCCCACGTCACAGCCAACAGGCAGCATACACACTGCTGCCATCAGCTCCAGAGCCTGCCAGCTGGGCTGGAACAGGGACAGAGACCCTAAAAACTCTGTGCACACACCACCGTGATGGGCACTGCCTTTGTTTGCCTTTGGGAGTAGATGAAGACGCCCTAGGATTATGCACATCCACATCCTATTCCTTCCCAGAGACGACAGGAATAGCTCTGCTGTGGGGAACCAGAGGACTCAGGCATTCATCCAGGAATCCTTTCTCTTTTGCTTTTCCCTAGTCACCACAAAAACCCCTGCAGTGTTCCTGCTCTCCACCTGCCCAGCTCCCTGGCAGCTGGATGCCCGGTACTGCCATGGCCAGTGAGCAGTGTGCTCCTGGGGGCATGGGATAACCAAGGAAGCTTCCCTCTTCCTGTTCAAATAAAGCTATGAGGGACAGGAGCACCGCATGTCCACAGTGATGGCTCTGGAAGAGTGGCCCTGGATCCCTGTGCTCCCCTCATCCCACACTTCCCTGTTTTCCCAGCCTCTTGTTTCTGGCAACATGAGCTGCTGGACACAAGGCTGTTCACATATGGCTGGTTCACAGAGACAAAGAAAAGCTCTTATTTGAAGGATGAAAACACAATGTGAAACAGCTCCAAAGGAGCCTGTACTGTGGCTGTTCCTCGTGCCCCTGGCTTGCTGGGCACTGCGGATGCCAGGCTGCAGCACAGTAGGGCCCTTCCTGCATTTGCTCAGGCAGCTGGTGTGAAATGCAAGACCCTTGTCACATCTGCTGGGGGAGGAAGGGAAGGCGTGGGATGAACAGAGGAAATTGGGTTCTGACATAAACCACGGGCTGCATTGAAGAAGGATGATTCCCTTTGAGGAGTGTTTGCAGTGCTGACCTACCCACAGACCACAAAGAGTGAAGGCACAGAGGGGCTGGAGCCAGGGCCATCAATCAGGGGGGAACAGAACTCCCAGGGAGCCTCCGTTTTTCCAAAACATGCCCAGTCGCCTTTTGGTTTGGAAAACTTGAGCCATGAGCTGCTCAGAGCCAGGACTCTTTGAATCCAAGCCCGTAAAGCTGGGAGAAGTTTAGAGAAACTCCTGTCTTGGCTCATCTCCAAGTCAAATTAACTCCTGGAAGGTGAGGAGGTGTTCAGATAAATATCGAATTGCTCTCTAATGGGTCAAGGCCATTTTTTCCAGTGAACAAAAAGGATTTTTGTTGGATCTCTCTTACACTGCATATCTCAGACTGAACTTAAGATAGCTGTGAAAAAAGTTAAGAAGTGAGGAAGTCCAAATCTTGCAGCAATGAATAAAATCCATTATTAAATTTCCTCATGAAGACTTAACCCAAATAAACTCAATGAAAAATGAGTTTAAACTGAGTCTGGATGCAAGAGGCTTCTATGGAAGTTCACTGTTATGAGGAAATTCTAAGGAGAATTTGGAAAGAAATCACATATTCACAAGTGCCAACTCAGGGAAGTGAATTCCTAATGTTTTTATTCAACTATCCTGTCCTCTGCACTGAAACTTTTGACACTATGCCCCTAAGTTTTCCCTTGGTTCTCGGTACCCCAATTAGTGTGAGCACCCCTCTGTGTGTGGAGATATCCCTAAGAGAGAAACACATCATGATGATAGCATAAAGAGGAAATAGTAGAAGGCTTCTTAAACATTCCAGGGACAGGAAAAGTGCAGAAAATAGATGCGAATCCACTTTTCCTCCAACATCCCAGAGAGGTGAAAGGAAGGCAGAGAGAATGGCAGTTTTTTCTCCCAATGAAATAACTCTTTTCCTTCTGAGCTACTGACAAAAAGATTTAGGGAAAAGAAGAGAAAAAAAGGACATTTGTACAGTGAAGAAAGAAGGGAGAAGGCTTTGAAGACCTAATTAACAGACTGTCCCAAGTCGCTTCAGTTCAGCTGCATCACAAAAGTCTAACAGAGATCCATGGGACCACAACAACCTGCCCGAGAGAATAAGACACTGTAAACAAAACCAGACACTCCAAAAACCCACCCCCCTCCAAATCCAAGGGGCTGGGAAGGGGAGGAGGCTGCAGCTGAGGGCCTGTTTTCCTGCTCACTAATAAATTTAGTTTACAGAACCTTTTGTGAGTCCTTTTTAAGGTTGTTTGTTGATTAAAGCAGCAAACAACAAACTTAGCCTTAATTTATGCTTCTTTAAACATTTCAAGCTTGGGGGGGTGCTTTTATAGGAGTTAATGAGGCAGAATAGGTTCTTTAAGGGGAAGATATTTTCTCACCAAATTAAAACCTGTATTGAAAATAAAATAATGAGATGAAGGTGGCTTTTCTTTCAGAAGTAAATAAATCTTGGAGTAGGAAACTTCTCACGCACTTGGAACTGTCCTTATCGGAGAGATCTGAGAACAGCAGGTTCACAAGATGTTCTCACTCTCCTTTTTTTTTAAATTTATTTTGCCTTCCTTCTTTCATGTAAACAGTAATAAAGCATTACTTGCTCTAAATGTGCAAACAGTTCCAGTATGTGAGAGCAAGGAAACACTGGGAGCCATTCTCCTTTGCCACAGCAGAGCCACAAAAGCCCCAGGCAGGGACTTGGCCCCACCATAACCCAGGCAGGGCAGAGAAATGGGCCCCATTGTGCCACCTCAGACACCTGGGCAAGTCTTAGAGTAGCTCCTAGCCAGATCCCAGGTAAGGCTAAATTTTCCAAATTAAAGCTTGCCTCAATCTACTGCATTTTGGCAATCTGGTGTAGCAGCGCAAGGAAAATCAAGTACCAGAGCGAGCAGAGCTGGAAGCTACCGTGACACCAGTAATCGGCAGCGGATGTCATTAGCTGGGCACAAACAGGCACAATTTTTCTTCAATGTGACAGGAGAGCATCAGCCCTGGTTCCTCTCGGAAATGGGGAAGAAAGGCTCCCTTTCATGGCAGCTCCAAGCACACTCGAGGAGATAACCCTGTTTGTCTTCGCCGGAAAGGCCGACTGAGCGCCGGCCTCGCAGGGACAAACTGGTCAGTGCAGCCTCTGGACGTGCAACTGCACTTTGGGGGGATTCTGGGTTTCACTGAAATGTCAGTATTTTCTCTGGAAAGAAGCCCACCTTTTTGGCTTATTCCTTACCAAAAGGAATTCGGATATTTGTGGTGCTTTGCTGAATTACCCCTACTGTATGGGTAAGAACAGGGCTAAGCCTGCTCTGGAGTGCAAATACAGTGTTTTCCCTGCCATCTTTGGAAATCTGCAGATAAGGCAGCAACAAGCAGTCTGTAACTTCCCTCAGGATGCTGGGAGCTTTGCAGGAAGGCTGTGCTTACCCGCCTGCTGCCAGCAGGCTGACCAGGGCTAGGTAAGCCCAGTGCACCTGTGGGAAGCCGTGGCAAAGCCGGTGCCTTATGCAATGGAGCAACAGCTCACCTCAAATTTCAAAGCAGTTGTAAGACTCAGCACCGTGACAGGAGGGTATGAACGGGGCTGTTTTCATATCTGCCATGCCAATGTCTGTTAGCACAGCAATGTTATCCTTTGTTATCCGCAAACAGCGGGATTTTATCCGCCGGCCTCCCTCTCTGATCATGGAAAATGTATACACGGGGTAGTCACAGGAACCTGAGCCGGCAGCCAGCCACTCCCCGTGAAACCACATACTGCAGGAATGAGAAAAGGAGCTCAACAGGCACCAAAAAGTCAACACCCAGGGGAATTCCAGCATTTGGCAACAGCTTGGGAAGATCAGGCCCTGCAAACTCAAATGCTGTGTGAAGCTAACCTGCAAAGCAGCTGTAAGAGAGATCAGCCAGAGAATGACTAAGAGAGATAAAAAAATGAAATTATGTGCTCTTCTCTCAGTCCATGAAAGCACAGCAACAGTGCCCTGGAATTAGGTGCAGACATGCAGACATGGAGAAGCACAGCAGCATTTCACAGGGAGGAGGGAAAGCAAGGAATACATCAACAAATCTCCACAGAGGAGTCCCCAAAGGCAGGCTAGGAGAAGAGAGGGTCTCCAAAGGGACACTTCTGGCTGGACTGGGTGTCTGAAACATCAAGAAGAAACATTTTCAAGCTGTGAGCCAGACAAAGGCAAGCAATGGGATATGAAGATAGAGCAGAGGGCTAAAGGCTAAAATCACATAAACTGGATGAAAGCATCTCCAGCACGCTGGAGTCTGGAGGGATAGGAGGCAAAGCTTCCTCATGAACTTCCCCTCTGCTCTGTTGTGCACATATCCACAAAGGGCAGTCTGAAATTCCCCAGTACACTGAGCATCAGCTGGGAATGTTTCATGGGCTCTCCCACTGGAAATGAAAATCTAAATAAAGGGAAAAGCTCTCTTAGGTGCTGTGGACATGATGCCTGCTCCAAAGCTGCTGAATGGAATGGAAAGCCTTTTGCTGAGCACCTGTAGCTCCCCTCAGTTATGACTGCTCTGCATAGCACTTACAATTTCATTTCTAATGAACTAGACTCTGAATCAGATGGTGTCAATCAGCATCATTCCCTTTTTCCTCTGTCTCTGGTGGTTCTGGACAGGAAGATCCCTGTACTGCCTGTGCAAGTCCCAGGTGTCCCAGTCACAAGGATGAGCTGCACCTGGCTGCAGACACAACCCCCAAGAGCCATGCTGGGCTGTGGAGTGAAAAAATTGGGCCAATGGGCTCAGAGTTCAACCCTCCTTCTCACAGGGACTCACTGCCAGGTGAAGGCATTGGACCTTGGAGTGGGATTGTAACTATGGCTGGTCAAAAATTTACTGCAGACACTGGCTCTGTTCAATGAAATACCTGCAGGAAACATCTACTGATTCACTCACATGGTTAAAAGTAAATTGAACTGTTTTCAGGGTTTTGGAATGGAATAAGAATCCTCCAGAGCAGCCTCTCACATGAATGATTTGTTTTGTTTTGTTTCTTTTTTTTTTCTTCATCACTGAATCATCTATTTCAGAGTTTCAGTCTTTCATTCACTGGGCTTTTTTACAACCCTCTGGCTGTCGGTTCCTCTCCCACAGCTTCTACTGATTTTCTTCTTTTTCTAAGCCCTCTTGTCTTCAAGAAAGGATGCAGTTTTAAAATAGAACAGACTTTTATTGTAGCAATTTACATTTTAGATATTATCATGAGTGAAAAAGCTGAAGCAAATTTGCTCTAACTTTTCCCTCCCTGCGTTCGTTCTGCAGTGCTAACAATTATTCAGAGAATTCAGCATTTAAAAATCTCTCAGACACACTCTGGTGCAGCCCTCCACCTTGAGTAAATACATGGCATGTGTAAAGGACTTTGGATTCACCTAATAAGCCAATGGATGTCACTGTTGCTCTACACAAACCAAAATGGGAAAGCAAGGAAAGATGATTAAACCAAAATAAATCTACAGGAGAGAGTTCTCTGACCTGGTCTGTGCTGGTTACATTGGGTAATTCCTTCAGAGGCTTCCTAAGTGCATGTCCAAGGTATCCCACTGTAACTAGAGAGATAAGGTCAAGCTAACAGCTGGGTGTAAAAAAGGAAGGCTTCGGGAAGGTTTCTAAAAAGGAGCCTCACAGTTCCTGCTGTTTAACCCCTTCAGTTGCAGCCTCCCCTGAAACCTCAGCAGCAAGAGGCATTTGTTGATGAGTTTCCTGGGAAAGACCCACCCTTGTGCAGCAGGATGCTCCGGGCTGGGACAAAGTAGGTCACCAAGAGGCTCTTCAGCTATGGCCAGAGCTGCAGCTGCCACATTTCTAGGTCAATGCTCACTCCTGCTTTAATGAGTTGATAAAGGTTTAAGAAATAAGTGGAGGTTTTGGTTGCATTCCTGTGTGCCAGGCAGCTCAACATCTCATAAGAGCTGCTGTCACTTGAGAATTGCTGTTGCAATGAGGGGTGGTTTACACTGAATTACTAACACAGCTCAGGGAAACCAGGAGAGAAAGGCAGGGTCACCAGAGCGCAGAAAACATGGCTCAAAAAGTAGAGATAAAAGTTTTCAATGCTGTGAGGGAAAATGAAGAAAAATGCTTCAAAAGTATGAGGAGTATGAAGTTTCTGATCCTGGTCTAGTTCTGTCAAACTGTCCTCAGTCAGAACTCTCCCTCACGTACATGGACTCTGCCTCTGTGACAAGAACTCAAGGCAACCAGAATTTGTTTCATGGAAGCAAGAATATTATTTGATCAATTGGGAAAGAAAATACCAAATTTAATATATTTGGATCTAAAATACACTTGGGATAAGTGTAGTTATTCCAAAGTGCTGGGAAGAAGAATAATTCCATTACTTGCACATGCTGTTTAACAAGTAGGAACTATGCAAACCAATAAAGCCAGAACAAGAACTTCAAATGCCGATCATTTAGCACTGGGAACTGCACAGAACCACTGGACCACACCGCTCCTGCCAAGCGAAGAACTCAGTCTGAGACATTGTCAAAATGCTGATGAAAGAACTTCATTTGTTATCCTATGAGATCCATCAGGAAGATCTCCAAGCCCTGTCTCTGAACAGGCTGAGCTCATTGAAGTCTCTCCCAAGACGCAGCAGCCTGTGAGCAGCCTAATTGCACCACGCAGGAATCAGCCTGTGGTAAAGCCTGTGTCAGGCACAGCTGTAGTTCCTGTTTGTGCCTGCTCCGAGGACATGGGGCTGTTCCACACAACCACGCTCCCTCTGCTCTGCCCTGTCATTAGTCCTCAGAGACACCTCCCCAACGCCTTCCTGCAACGACAGCTGCACCTACCACATGTGCAAAGGCACACTTAAACTAACCTTTATTTTTTTAACTTTCAAAACCTGCCGACTAAATCTTTAGGTGCCTGAATTCCCTTGTACAGTGGGATCAAGTTTTGCTTCCCCTGTAGGAATAGAGTCACTGTCTGCAAGTCAACTGGTCTCAAAAACCTTTCTGCCTGCTTACATGCAGCAGTTCCGTCCACGTTTTCCAGAAGTTTTGCAATGGCACTTTTGGAACTGGCCATTTCCCACCTGGCATCCAGCCTCGTGGTCTGACAGCTGTGGCACAGGGAAGAGCCCAGGGAGCCACTCCACATCATAACTCTGATGCTGTGATACCATGCTGTTGCTCACCCTGTGCTGAGGTCAATTAAACACTTGTTAGCTTCTATCACTAAAACTAATTCTGGTTTATTTACATTGGAAGAGGCCAAGTTGAGGAATTTCCACTTAACGCTTAGCGAGTAAATAGCAAGAGAGAAACACTTGACTCTCCAAGTGGTAGAGAATGACATAACCCAGAGTTGGGTAAAACAGGTAAAAACTAAAATCTTACACATCTAAATAAAAATGCCTCGATATAAGTATGTCTAAACTAAAGCTCATGTTAATTTCCTTGGGATTGTCATGGATAGTAAGTACTGTTGAAAAGCCAAACCAGCTATATCTTAATTCCCAGATACTTGGTCTGCAAGGAAAGTAATTACTTGAACAGTGATGTTTTCAGGAATTGCACAGTAATTCAAGACTACGTGACACCAGAGCTCTGAAAGAGGCATCATTTAATGGCTGAAAACAGGCCTGTGCCCTCAATTTGCTCTTAAGGAGAGAGGCCACTCTGCCAAAACCCCTGGAGCTGTCTGCACTAAATATGGTGCCACTAGCAGGCACAGTGCCCTGGCAGAAAAGGAAGGTGTCCTGCAATTTCGTAAGGTCAAAATTAAATTATAAGATACACTGTTGCTATAAAACAAGGCTGCTCCACACCTGCTCTCATTAGGCCCTAGCTCCTGGTGGGTGAAAATCCTCAGCACCACCACAGTTAATCATGCACCCATGCAAAGACAAAGTTGTTTTCCAGAATTGGACCAAAGAGATTGAAAACTCAGTGTTAGGTCTGGAAAACGAATCTCTCTGCAGTCTTTTTTACTTCAACTAACTCCTGAATCTCACCCCCACCGCTGGACAAACACACCAGCAGAAAAGGAGCAAATACAATGCACTTGACAGGGATGGTGACCAACCACACAAAGGTAGGACTCGTCTGAGCGACACAGTGCCACCTGTGATTAACCTCCCAGGTAATATGATGCTGTTCTGATCAGCTTGTCATCATCTAAACATCAGAAAGACAGATTTGCACAATACGGAGCACACATAGATCACCACACAAAGCAGCCAGCAGAGCAGCCCGCTGACAGCAGCATGCCCAGGCTGGGGCAGGCTGGCACTGCCTCACAGCTAAATGCCATCCCCTGTGCCCAGCTGCTTGTATCAGCACAACAGATCCGGCTGTGCTCACCATATAGGTTCACGTCTAAAAGAACAAGCAAACGACACCAGAGAGAACGAGAGGTGACAGCGAAGTGCAGCGTCCCAGCTCACCGAGTCTCGGAGCGTCCCATCCCTCACCAAAGCAGGCGGACAAAAGAAGCGGCAGTGAATTGCTCTCCACTGCCACCAAAGGGAGCTGAAGTTTTCCGCAAAAGGCCCCGGCGCCCAGGCGGGGCGCGCAGTGCCACACCGATGTCCCCGCTGCCGCGCAGCCGGGTACGCACCGTTGGGATGCGCTCCAGAGGGCCAGGATGTTGTTCAGGGCGTGCCGGCGGGCCTGCATGGGGAGCGCTGCCGGGAGCCTGCTGCCAGCCTCCAGCAGCAGCGCTTGGTGCCGGCCAAGGCGAGGCAGCGCACGGGGAGCCAGGCCAGGAGCAGGGATGGACGGAGCCAGCCCCGCTCACCCTTTTAACAGGCAGGCTGCACTAATGACAGAGCCGCGCTCCCCAGCAGCCAGCCAGCCAGCCGTGGCTTTGGAGTAATTGCCCTTGCTCCAGGCACCGAGCTGGTGAGACGAGCACGGCAGAGCCAGGTGACTAAACCAGGGCAGCAACTGCAGAAGGGATGCAGGAGGGAGAAGGTGCCTTCTTGTTACTCCCCGGAAAAGCACTGCCATTGCTCTGAAGCTGGGGCAGGACCCTGGTTTTAGTGATCCTGAGTTGTCCAAGCTCAAACACAACAGCTTGCACAAAGGAGTGATGGCTTAGCCCAGCCTCATCCGATGCTTTTTCCAGAGCCTGAAATGATCTTAGAACTGTAAAAGCTTCTATTCCAGCGTCACAGTGGAGTCACAGCTCCTTGGGAAATGATAAAAAAAGGAATCCAAGACAATGGCAGTGGTTGTTCCTTCATTCCTGGTTTTGATCAGCTCCCTGTGTGATCCCCAACATCCATGAAGAGAGCTCAGAAACAAATTTTATTGCCAGTTTCACAACCACACCTAGGGATGCTCTCAGCCCAGCCCTTACATCAGGACCCTGGTTGGGTAACAGCCTGATCTCTCTTGGCTCAGACACTGCCTCTTCAGACAGTGCCTTTCCTCCTCCAGCAATGAGAACCAGTCCTGGGAAAGTCCTGTGCTTCCTGCTACGGAGTGATACTGCAGGGCTGACTGGGGAAAAGCGGGTGTCACATGTATCCCTCTCCTCCTCCTCTGCTGCTGCTTCTCCACTGCCCCAGGGGCAAAGGGATGAAAAAGGAGCAGTAGGATGAAATTAATAAGTAAATGCCAGAAGAAATGAGAGAAACCACAAAGAAACATGGAGAAAGGCAGACAAGGGAATCCTTAGAGAAAAGGTCACCTAACAGAATCACAGAGGATAACCTTTCTGTGCATATTTGGTGCCATCCTATCAAATTAACCTCTAATTGTCTCATAGAGGGTACATTAAAACATTGATTAAAGAGATTTCATACCTTATTATATTCTGAAAGATAATGCCTCAGTTAGGCATATCTTGTACCTATCCACATGAGGTTAAATAAGGGCATTTCCAATCCTGGAGGAAGCAAGAATTACTTGACCTATCATATGGATAGTGAAGCTGAAGCACTGCTAAATTTATAGATAAAGATCTTTAAAAAGCAGGTGCCTAAATTCACGGTCTGAGCTTCCAAAGCACAGAGCAGTTTGCAGCCCCCACTGACTTCAAAGAGTCTGTCTTGGCCATTCACAGGGTTTTGGAAAAGCAGGAAAAAAGATAAGGATCGCTTTTGATGAAAAGCTGGTGAGTCAGGGTCGGGATGGGAAACAGGGTTAAGCAAAATGAAGGCACATCCCAGGCTCAGCTCCACTGCCCTGGTACAGTGTGTGTCTGCCAAATTTATTATTATTTTCCCATCCCCATGCAAGGAGGCTGCATCTCCTCACTGTATCAGTAACAGGAGATCAGGGCACCTGCAGCTTCGTTAACCTGTGCTGACACCCAGCATGCTTTCTTTACAAGGTACACATGCAGCAGGGCAGTGCTCCCTCTTTGATCTTAAAACTGCTCCCTCTGGGATCACTTTGGGTGTTGAACTCCTCCACATGTCCCAGAGAACATGTCACCATAAAACAGGAGGACCAGAAACAAGGAAAGTACAAATAATCCCACTCCTAAACCAATATATTCACTCCACATCTCTAATTACAGACAGCTAGGACAGATCTATCAGCCTTGTGCTGGAGACAGGAATATTTTTAATTACACATGGTCCCTAGACTGCCAGGTAGCCAGCTCCTCTCTCAAATTAGCCTGGTATGGTTTTTCCCTCCTCCCCAGATACATCTCTGGAGCTGCTAATGCTGAAAGCAGCTACAGCCTGGATTAAAGATCCCCGTGGATGCCAACCAGGACCTTGTTGATACTTCACAAGATGCTTTGCTGGATGGGCTCTCCATATCACTAAAGAAAAATTAACATCCTTATAATACAACTTCTCAGTCAACCTATGTGCAAAGTAGTTTACTCAGATGAAAAACCATATTTTACCTCCCCTTCCCTTCATGTTGTGGAAGGGTGCAAAGGTTCCCATCTAACATTCCACCTCCTTCCACCGGCAGCACAGTAAAACTCCCACTCTTTGAAGGCGATATGATTTCTGAAAAGAGGGCATGAAAGCAACTCAGCATTCATCACTTCCAAGACACAACACAAGGAAGCAGTTGTACTTAGGTTAGCCTCAAGTGCATGCCCAGGGGCCTTGCTTAAAGCAGGCCCAGGATTCCTTATGCAAGTTTGGTCAGGCAACAACCCTCAGGATGGAAACGGTGTCGGGCTTTTTTATTAAAGCTTGGACATGTGACTGAATATTTCCAAAGTTCAAACCAGAAGCTTTTTAATTTCTGCCAGAAGTGATGCTGGTCTTGTGAGCTGGGCTAGGAGCACAAATGCAGCATGTCATCACCACCAGAAATGTAGTAAAAACTAAATAAATTGACTGAGAGTATTTGGAGTGGCCTAGGTCCCTCTTTGCAAAGGCCAGACACTCAAGGTTTTATTATGCCCTGCATATAGTGTATCAAGGGGAACACAATCATTTCTCATGTACTCGAGAGTAAATGAGAACAGAATCAGATTCCACAGTAATTGAGAACTGGTAGTGAACTTGCTCTGTAAGTCTCTCTAAGCCCCAAGCCACCCATCATGCAGACGGTATTAATTTTAAGGGGATAAATAATGCAGAGCAAAGAAAAAAAATCCCACAGTCAACCCACAACATTCCAGAGCTATTTACTGTGTGGGGCTTTTTGTCATTTGATAGTTTTTTTAACAGTTTTAAACACTGTCCTCTTGATTCATGAGTTTGGTCTCCAGTGAATAACAGGAGGTTTTTACAAGACCAGCAAACACTTGGCTATTATATTATTTTAACCCCAGCTGTAGCAGTGGTGATCTGTGACAGTTTGATAGCTGCTGTATATACAGAGCTGGGGCTTGATTTTTTTTTCCTTTCCTCCTTTTTTTTTCCCTTTTGGTGAGAGCTGGGGCCAAGCCATGGCAGACAATCTTGTAACGTGCCGATTTGTTCTGCTGGCATCTCTCACCCAAAGCTTGTCACATGTACTTTTCAGCATGCACTAAAAAACTAATCAAAACAATCCTGCAGTGTGAAAGGTGCAGGCAGCGACTTTCTGACACTTGTCAGGAATTGCCATCACTGGGAATTCTCATGCCCCACCACCCACCCTGACTAACCTTCATAACAAAACAGGGCTCAATGCCTTCAGAAATTATTCAGGTTAGAGCAAATGTTGCTCATGTTTTATCACCCGGGAAACTCAGAAACTTTCCAAGAATGAAGTTATGGGAGCGGGGCAGGCTAGGGAGCTCTGATGGACTGTCTCCCCTAGACAAGGAGGCCTCAGTGTCAAAGCAGCACGTCCAAGGGCAGGGAGAGCGGGGAGGAAAGCGCCCTGAGAACCTGCAGGACACTGCTTACAAACAGGTGGCTGAATGCTAAAGAAAGACACACAGAGAGAACAAGCAGCAAGACACAGGCATGAATGGAATATACTTTACAGCCTGGCATGAGGAATTTAAGGAATTAAGACGGTTCTTTTTTGTTTCCCAGCTTAGCAGAAATATTCAGGCTTTAATTATCATTTGTCTTGCTGATGGAACATAAATCCCCAAGAATCCCCTTCTGGGGCTCTCTGCAGTCTTTGACTTACCTGACACCCAGAAAGAATTTGATTCTGTGCCTGACATTGCTGTCAGCACAGAAGAGAAACCAGTGTTAAGAGGTTTTAGCCTCCTTTGTTGATCTTGGCTTACACAGTTTGAGGACTCCAGGCAGATTGGCATTAAACAAAAAAGTCCAATGTGCTTTTGCCCTGAATTCCAGGGTGCTAGTTTGCGACAGGACTGCTGGCAGTGACCCCTCTCCCTTTCTCCAGCACCTGGCCTGTGGCCCTTATATCCCAGGGCTTGATCCTGCAAGGCTGCACCCGCTGTCCCCACACCAGCACCGGGGTAATCCAGAGCATTTCAGTGCAACTACTCACGCTCTTAAAGTTGATCATGACCTGAAAAGCTTTGCTGGATCAAACCAGAATATTTGGCACTGGGTAATTCAGGAACCACTTCTTTTGGTGAATCATATTCTATGAGCCCTTTTGCTTGAGCAGCCCAGCAAAAACACCCCCAATAAGAGATAAAGGCAGTGAAACCATGAGGGCAGCTATAGCCAGGCTTTGGGATGGGTCAGAGCTAGACTGAAGCATAAATCATGAATTTTTGGCTTGCCTTTGACTACATCAGTACATGTGAGTAAAGGAAACCTCCGGGACTCCAGGCCTGCAGCAGCTCACTGAACTGCTGGGGACTCACTGCAGGATGCTGCAAGGTGAGCATTGACAAAACTTCGAAACTCTGTAGCTCAGGTTTCAAGGAAAATCTCCCTTTAATTCACCTTTGTTTCTGTTAGACCCCAAAAGGGTTTAAATACAATGTCAGGTGAAAGATCTGCAGGGAGTTAGAGCCCTACTGACAGCCTGGCTTTAATCCCCAGTAGTGCAGGATGTGTTTGGGTCTTTGCTCTGGAGCTCTGGCCATTCCAGCCACATCCCAGGAGCTGTATTCTGCCCCATTAACTCAGGCTGTTCCCTCCACTGGGGTCACAGGAATGCGACTGAGAATAAATCTATCAGCAAGAGAGAAACCTTCTCTTTACATCTCTAAGGCCTGATGGAGTTTCAGCACAGGATTTAAAGCAGCTCACTCTGTTGTTCCTGTGCCCTCTGGCACTCCACATTGAATTCAGGAGCCAGGTTTTATACCATAACAAAGCAGGTTGCTAAACAATTGAGCTGACAAACTTGTTGGAAAGGTTGTGCTTCCAATCTGGCAGAGGCAAGCTGGTCCCTTGACCTCGGGAACAAATACTGCCCCTTCTTTTAGGGAAAAGATGTCCCCACTGCCCTCCTGTCCTGTGCTTGTATCAGGTGACAAAGGCATGTGATCAGTACTGTCAGAGATCAGGCCTGATCAGGAATCCTGCTTGGCCTAACCTTAAAACATACAGGCTAGCAGTCAAGTCAAGACATTTTGTTGTTGTTGTTTTTTGTTTGTTTGTTTGTTTTAATGCCAGGGTGTAACATGGAGACAGTTCCCAAAGATCCTCTTTCCAGTCTCTACCCCATCCCCCTCTCTTACTCTAGAAGAAGGAACTAGCAAAATGTTGGGTATCTGCCTAAAGGAGAAGGAGAAGAACCAGAGGCAGAGCTCAGCAATTGGGAAGAGTAGCACAGCTGCACATCATCACAGTGAAATTTTCCTAAAGGCAACCACTGTATTCCTTTCCTGGAAAACAGTTGTAAACTTTATTCATTCCTGCCTTATAGAACCATCACGACATACCACCTCCCTTCAGCATGAACTGTGATTGCCAGCAAGCAATCCCAGCAGCAGTTATTACACTGCACTCTTCATTTCCCTGGAGGGAAGCTGGAATGGCAGTGACACTGAAAAATAAAAATCTTCTCAACAAGCAAATTTGATCCGTAGTGAATCCAGCTTGGAATGCTATCCCTTAAGAGCAAATGTTAGTAAGGAACCTGAAATGTGACAGCATGAACTCCAAGCTGGCAGATTTAAACCAGAGTCATTTTCATTAAAAAGATAAGATCCTTCAGAATTCTTAGGCAGCTTATGGTAACTAGGAACCCTTATTCATTCTTTAAAAAAGCCATTTGTTACAAACTTTCATTCACCCCCTCACACAGAGGGGTGTCAGATGAAAGATGTCTTTTAAGCTCAGCGACAGAAAATATGTTAATTACTTTGAAATTAAAGCAAGATCCTCTTATATACACCTTAACTATGAAAAAAATACACTCAGCTCTTAGGCCTTTTCTTTAGGCAAAGGTGAAGCACAACTCTGGTGCCACCCTGGAGGTGAGGGGCAGAGCTGGGAGTGCAATGGGATCTCCCATGCCTGAACTACTGCAGAGGAAGGCTGCAAGAGTCAGTGACCACCTCTGACCAGCGCAGAACTGGAGCTACCAGTGCTTGTCACCCACCAGCACACTTTGCAAAATGTCAGTTTTCAGAAGTGGTCTCACACGAAATGTCACTGATAAAATAAACGTTCACAGGCAATACACTGTGTCAGCAGTAAACAGTGACTTGCTGAATCATTCCTGAAGATCCCGTAATGCCCTCCGGGCTGATGCCGACTGACTGCCTGATGCCATACCTGGGGATTCCTGCTGCCTGAGGGCCTGCCTCGGATTTTGCTCTGCTTTTATGGCAGCAAGCACTGCTGGTTCATAAACCCACCTGTTTGTATAAGATACGACCACATAGATAACAATGAGCAATAGTTCTAAGCCAGAGTCCTGATTCCTGCATCCAGCACACCTCTCTGCCGGGCATTGCTCGCCTACTTGTAAAATGTTTGGTCTTAATCCCCTCACTCCAGCACTGCAGGACTAGACCTGATCCAAAGCACCCACTGGATAGGAACCGGTTTATGAAGCTGACCAAGCTGTTTGCAAAAAAAGATTCAGGACATTGCAAAGGAGTTGCTCCAGTCTGCCACCTGCTAAAACTGAAACTCAGGACTGGTCATTAGCGTCGAGTACAGCTGACACTGCTGGACCAGTGTCCATTATCTGACTGCTCGGCCCTCAGAAGCTCTGACAAAACTGGGACAAGGAACAAAGCACCTTTCACCCCAGAGCATGTTGTAGGTCACAAGGTCATAAGACACAGCTCAAATTAACATTTTGTTTGCTGCAAAAAGGTTCAGGGCCCTGGAAAATAGTGCTTTGCTCGTGCCCCAGATGAGTGCTGGGAAGAATAAACAGGAGTGTGGGCAGCACTCGGAAGGCAGCTCAGGCCTGCAAGCTTTACTCACATGAGCAGTCCTTACTGTCTGATTAGTCCCACTGCAGCCAGGAGGGAGGAGGTATCCATGCAATATCCTGTAGAAGGAGGAGAAGAGCCCTTAGCCATGGAAACTGTGCTGAGACATGCATGGAGGCATTTTATCAGCCCCTTCTCCTGTTGGGACTCTGCCACATTTGCCAGTCCGTCCCTTTGTTTTTCCTTCCTTTTCCTCTAGTGTTTGATCTTGTCAGTGATGCAAAAGCCCTTGGAAAGGTTTCCTGATGGCCCACACACATCACAGCCTGGATGTGCTGTGTAGCAATGTCATCACAGAATCATTTAGGCTGGAAAAGACCTCCAAGATCATCAAGTCCAATCTTTGCCTGATCACGCCCTTGTCAACTAATCCATGGCACTGGGTGTCACATCCTTCTTGAACACTTCAGAGATGGTGACTCCACCACTTCCCTGGGTGGCCCATTTCAATGCTTGACAATCCTTTCAGCAAAGAAATTCTTCCTGATGCCCAGGCTCTGGCTGTTCATCTCTCTTCAATCTGCACCACCACTCACAGGGTCAGTCCAGCACTTCCTGCTGCCCTCCTAAACAGCACAGGGAGAGGAAGAGGCTCTTGCTTCCCTGCTGCCATCGACACGTGTCTGAGCTGCAACTTGCATTTTTGACTTGCTGGCCTTGCGTATGTAAATTACATAATGAGCAAATACCCCAAGAGACAAATGGGCAGTTTGCAGAGCAAAACCCGACTCCACGTTGATCCTCACTGGTTTTGTCTCAGCATAGCTCCCTTTTGGTTCACTCTGAAGCAAATATATGTGCCCACACCCACCCACACCCATTCCCACACCGGGAGCTATAAAACAGCTTCCAGCCCATTGGCTTATGATTTATCTTCAACTGCAAAGATATAAAGCAAGGCATAAAGCTGAGTTTCTCTGGGCTCTCCTTTGCAGCAGAATTGCTTTATGGTACCTCCTTTATGGTTCTTTGTCACGTGTTCTTTATTCCTGGGGAACCCTGTGAGTGCTGCACTCAGAAGCACTGCAGAATCCTCAGGGACAGCAAAATGCTGGAATTAAAAGTGATTTCCAGCAGAGATCTCAAGTTAAGCAGCAAAACTTTCAGCCAAGGACCTACTGGGATGACAGGAGCAGACCCATGTCCTATATATTCTCACACTGAGGGAGAGGTACAGGCACCTTGGGTCTCTATTATCCATACTTTCAGAAGCACTGGAATTGTAAGCCACACTTGTAGTGCTCATGATGGCAGCCCCATCCCAGAGAGAGAATAACCACTCAGTCACTGAGGCAGAGGTAAAGCAGGAAGATGAAGGAATCCTCTGGGCCTGTGAGTAGAGCCCCATCTTCCAAGCCTTGGATGTGAGGGAGACTGATGAAGAATCTATTCCTCTTTTTAGCTGCCAAAGGCTCATTCTTGGGTGACTGCAGCTGAACAAGGCAATATTTTCTTTTCTAAGAAGCAGTTCTCACCATCTACTTAGCAGGAAAATCTGGGCTGCGGTTACAGCAACCAAAAGCACAAAGACATTCCTCTGAAAATTAGAGAGAAAGACCTTATATTTTTCTTTTAATTGCCTTTTCATACCTTCAGCGGTGCAGGGTATTTTGCAAAGTGCACCACACATGGCAATTAAGCCTCACAACATCGCTTGCCTTAGGAAGGGCTGTCACACGTACTGCCTGCACAGAGAAATGGAAATACACAGCAGTAAACATCTTGCCTCTCATCCCACAGTGAGTATGTGGCACAGGCAGAAATGATACCCAGGCATGCTGGCCCTCTAATAGTTGCACACCTACTAATCAGGCTTTACACATTTAACTACAGGCCTTTAGATTAATGTTGTCCATGAGGAAAGAAGTATACTGCTGATTGTTTAACAGCAGATATTAATTATCCTTTCCATAATCTTCCACAGGGATTAAACAGTGAGGAATAATACTAGCTGCCTTACCCCCAAATTTAAATGTTGAGTGCTGACAGTTTGTATTTTTCTTTGCCCCTAAACATTCCCCTGAAGGGTTGCTGTGTCTCTGCAGAGAACAAGGTACTCCCACGTACTAACACTGTGCACAGGGCTTATTGCAGGGCTCCATTCCAAACACACCAAAATGCCCCTTGCCCTCCATGGTGCAGAACTGGACTGTGAAAAGATGACAGCTTGGCTCTGGATAGATGGATCAGGATAGGTGCTTCCTTTCAGCCACTCACTCAGGCTAGGCTTAACCTTTACACCTTGCCATAAAAGGCAGCAAAGACCTTCTTGAAACAATCCAGGGGATTCTACCCTTTCTACACAGACACGACCACCTGTCCTGCCTGATAAACTGGCATCCCATGTCAGCTTGTGCTTATGTCTAATAAATACCAAGGGCTGAAGTCGCTGGGATTTGTTCCTGGACGGGTAGGGTCACTCACCGCCTTGATTCCAGGCCTGGAGCAACATCACTAGTTCATGTCCTTAATGACATCATGAAGCTTGTGCCTTTGAAAGACTTCTTAAGAGCAGCAGGAAAAAGAAATGCCTGGGAGGTTCCAAAAACTCATGTCTGAAGGTTTAATAGGTTGATTTATGGGTCTGGGTCTCTCCCACTGTGGCTCTAAGTAAACGTTCAGTTAGGATTTTGTGAAGGGCTGGTGATCATTTCCTGCTTTGTCAGCTTTACTGAACGGAGCCGCTGCTGTTCTCCTTCCAGAAACAAGGCCTCTCTGATAAGAATAACTTGAAAAACAAGAGCAGTTCAAATTCCAATAGCACTAATTCATCATTAAGCTCAAACTCCTTTTCATGCCATCATTCTAAAAAGTCTATGCCGGACAAGGGAGACAGAGCTAAAAAACACGGAATAAAAGTGATCCTGAACAAAACACAAATGTGCTATATTTGCACTTGGTCACTTTTTAAAAGGTCACTTTTTACCCAGCAATATCCAGGAAGAACAAGGCAGGGGAGTTTCTCAGGTCATGAACATAAGGCCCTTCGGAGGATTTAGCATATGGAAGTGACAAAATGCCTTGTGCTCTTTATGAGTTCACAGCTCTATTTCCACAGTGTGGTTACATGTGACCTGTGAATAAAATTTTTCCTACTCTCAGCTGAGCACAGTGTAGGGCAGGCACATCCTGGGATGGGACATTCATAGGAAACCAAAGGACAAGTGGGCCCCAAGCTTTACCCGGTTAAAGGGAGGGCGGGCAAGTGTCACAACCGAGCCGGTGTGGATTTTGCTCAAGATCTTCTCGCACAAAAGCTGTTTTTTGAAATGTCACAGGGAACCTCAAGCGTCCTGGAATCTACCAGCATCATCCAAGAGGCACTTAGATGTGTAAATAAAGTAGCTGTGCACTTAGTCCTGGCTCCCAGCATGTAACCCCAGTGTAGGAACAAACGTCATCAGCTTCGATAAGGACGTGGGCTGGTTACACAGAGGTGAGTGGCCCCAAAGACACACACTATGAACCAAAGGAACTTTACATGGTTTAAGGGCACTATATATATAGTATATATACATATATATATACTACTTTATAATCCAAGCCTAAGGCAATCAAAATCTACCATAATCCAAGGAGTTTTGGTTTGGATACAGTGGGTACATGCATGGGTCTTTGGAGGACACCTCATGTTGACTTTTAAGAATTCCTGCTTGGAACATGTCATGTGTCGTGCTCATCATGCTGAGATGACCAGGCCAATATGTGGCCTCTAAAATCCAGACATGAAATTAAGCAAGTGCTCCTCTATGAATGCCTGAAGAAGCTGCATATCCCAACCAGCTCAGGAAAACCACAGCTGAAGTGATTCCAATGGTACATTTGAAATACAAAAAGATAAATAACCTGAAGGGCAAGTGACCACAAGTAAAAGAGGTGTGAAAAAGGCATGGAAAAAGGTACAGAGCCAGCTGGTGAGCTGTTGCTATCCTTTCCAAAGAGAAATCACTCTAACTAAATTCATAAACAAAACCACATCTTTTTCTCTGATGCCCAAATATCCAAGAACAAAAAAATGACACTTAGGCTTTCCTGGCTGCACCTGAAAGGCCCCATCACATAACTCTCATCAAGGTGCTCCAGGGGAACTGGAATAGCAGCAAAGAAATGGCAACATGAAATCAAAAGCTGAGAATTATTCACACTAAATTGTCTCCCCTCAGTTGTCACTCCCAACCTCCTGCTCCAGCAAAGCCGAGTCAAAAACTGCCCTGGAAACAAACCTCTCCTTTTGTTCTCTAAAGACTAGAAGTCTTTTTATATTTAAATGAAAATCTGTCAAACTAATTATGTGAATATGTAATGGTCTCATTTTGTACTCATTAGAGAACATGGTAATGGCCATAAATTCCTCTGACGGAGCGTGTATGTGTGAACATGAATGTCTGGTAACGTCTCATAACCTTCAGGCTGGACCACAGCTTTTGTCTCCGGGTTAGACCTCGTGAGACAAACAAAAGCCCCAGTATTGCTTAAATTAGATGCAAAGTGCTGTGTTACAGCAATATGATAAGCATGATTCCTGTGCACACAAGCAGCCCAGGGGAGCGCAGGGCCGGTTCCCACCGTGACAGAGACGTGGCCCCCGTGTCGGGCGGTGACGTCGGGCATTGTCCCGGGCCATGTACAATTTTCTGCTTCAGGATAAATAGGCGCTACGGCTGTTGCCGTGGGTTGCTCTCAATGTCCCGTCAGAAGAACTTCAGTGGGATGTGGCATTCCTGGCATTTTTTTGTGCTTTTGATATCCATAGATAAAGAGAAGAAACAAATACGGACAAGCAGCACAGAAATAAATGTGTATGTATTATATCTTACTTATAATTCACATTCTTCTTTCACTCTTTTCTGTTTATCTTCACGTACTGATGATGGGTAACTTTTGAAATAAAACTGGGTTGGCATTAAAATGGATCCCAGTCTGAATTAAACAGATGCAAGGAAAAAAATTGGCATCAGAGACCATCCAGTGCAACATGTGGGAGCTGAGGCAGGAAATATTGAAGAACACTGATGATTCTGGAGACGTGTTGCAGTGCAGGAACAGCAACAACAGCAGCAACATGTTATAGGGAGAAGTGGGCTCCTGGGCAGGACAAGCCAGAAGACACAGACTTGTCTCAGCAGACTCAAGCCTGAATTCCTTGTTTTGTTTTGAAATGTTATTCTGAATGGTACGAAGAACAAAATGTGTGATAAATACTGAGGAGAGAGGATGAGACTGAACCTTAACAGCCCTCAGTCATCTACAGCCTTCCTTTGCTGATCCCACTGTCCAAAACCAAAACAACCCAACTTGGCTTCTTTCCCTTCCAGCTGGGGGATTGTGGGAACATCCGTGCCTGGATCAAGGATCTTATTCTACATTACAACAGCTTTCAAGTAGAGAGTACAGCAAAGACACAACCTGACACTGAGGTACAGTTAAATTGAGACAGAGTTTGTGACTGCTCGGTGCAGCTCAGACCATCCCTCCACAGCTGGCTCTTGCTCTTTGCTTTTTCCAGCCGAAAAACCAACTGCCTTGTGCCTGTAGTTCAGGCTGGCAGCTCACAGTCCCCTGTCCCCAGCAGCTGTGCAAGAGTTCCTGGGGAGGGAGAAGAGGCTAAAGAGGAAAGGAGCATTGCAGAACCCATAAGAATACCCATACTGGCTCAGTGAAGAACTAAACATGATTAAAGACACCAAGTCTTGATTTTAATTGCTTTCATTTTCTCCACTCCACTCCCCATGGTTTTTTGGGGGTCATTTACTGGGAAGGACAGCCACAAAGAGCATGGCTATGACTGAGTAAGCTCCTGATTAAAGCCCAAATCTCTGGTTGCAGCAGCAATGTCGTTTTCCCCGAATGAGATCAAAAGTAAAAGATAAAACATATGAGGAGGTGAAAGGCTAATGGCTCCTGAAAATAGTTTGGTGGTGATAGGACTGAGATTATTTCTTCGAACAACATTTCTCTCATTAAAAGCAGGTAGGTATCAGATTTTAATGACTTGTTTTTTCCCATCTGGGTAGGACCAGAAAGACTTTACTCCCCTGTTCTCCACAGCCGTCTTTCAGAAGAAATGCTTTACCTGCCTTCTTATCACAGTTAAATGATACCCGTGCTTGAAAGCAGGATTTCTATCCTTCCCTACAACCTTGGGCAAATATACCTGGTTCTCAGAGAGCTGACAGGAAGGCAAATCCCCTACTGCAAACTGACAGCTGTCAAGTGATAATAAATACCTGTAATAGGGAGAGTTTTATCCCTCTTCCCTGTACATATCAGCTTTCACTGAAATTATACCCTGCTCCCTGTGATCAAGTCACTGTAGCTGTGTGCCCAGCTTCAAAGAGAGCCCTGAGCACTGGAGGGGAAACTACTGGGTGTCCTCCCCTCTCCTCTTCATGACATCTCTTTGCAAAGGGCATGAAACTGCCAGTTCCATGATTCTCTCTTGTCCATGGGGGCTTCTCTGCAAAATTTGGTATTTATTGCATGCTGTTAGGCATAGAAATAAAATACTAAAAGAATACTAAAGAAATCAATATACTGTTTGGGAAAGTTAAACACCCCTAACTTCTAAAAGTCTCACGTCAAATCTCTTGAAACACTCATGTAAATTTGCAACTTACACGTCCTCATCTTAAAGGAATTAAAACACTTAACAACAATCCACTTTGCTGAGTCACAGCGAGAGGTTGAGCAATGTGCAGGAATGAGGCCTCAGCTGCTTGACAGCAGGAAAAAAGGTTAAGGGATGGGGAGAAAAGAAATCTCCATTTCAGAAGGGAATTTCCAGAGGAAAGGAAGGAGTAAAACCATTCAGACAGACTGACAGACACTCTGTTCCTGCCCCTGCTGACAGAATAAAGGTTCTTTCAGCCCTAGCCCTTCCCTATGGCACTCCATCTCACAGTAGTGAACAGGAGACAGAGTTCTTATGTGGCAATATTCCCTAGAATATAAATTGGCGTCTCTCAGTACCACCAGTGATGCTGAGCTACCTGTCACCTCAGAGAATCCAGTCCCACCACTTCATGATGCAGCAAAACCCCTCAGCCACGACAGAAGAGCTCCGGGGCCAGAAGAAAATGATGAGCACAAGAAATCAGTCCACTGGGATTATTGACATCAGTTATAACCTTGGTATTTGTAATAAGGCAGAAGTAATCTCTGTTTCATTGAGGACGATCAAGTGGTTGTACATCCTCCATAGACTTTACTGACCTCATGGCAAACACAGGTTCACACTTGATTTGAATAGAACAAGATTTTGGCAATAAACAATAAATTACACATATGGGCTCATGTCCCAGCACAGAAAGGAAAACGCCTCCCCAAACCAAACACAAGCTGAGCTCTAAACGGCCCTTTTTCCTTCAGCAGGCATCACTCTGGAGCAGGAATCCCAACCCCGTTCCCGCTTATTCATGAGCGTGCGCATGCAGGAACGGGCAAGAGAGTCGGGAAGAATTTCTTTACGAAAAAAAAGCACCAGCCCCATTCCTGAGCCGCTGTTGCTATGGGCCCGCGGGGCTCACAACAGATGGCAGGAGAGCCATCCCTGCGCCCGGCTCTGAAGCTGTCCACTCAAGCATGCCATTCGCATTCCCCACATTCCGGCGGGACGCGGCCCCGGCGCAGGGCAGCCGGTCCCCGGGACACCGAGCCGCCCTCTCCTCTCCCCGAAGTGCCCGCGCCGAGCCGCGGGGCCGGGATGTGAGGAGCAACGGGACGACAAATCCTGTCGGGATACGAGATTTCGGTACTTTGAGAGTTTCACTGACTGGGAGAATGTGGTTTGCTGACCGGAGGCTCGGTCCTCGACATTGTCTGTTTCTGCGTCCCTGTAGTGGTCTGACTGGGAGTGAGAAAACAGCGCTGAAGGGCCTGATCCAGACCGTGATGCAGGGCTGAGCATCTTCCTGCTCCCTGGATGGAGGAGGCAGCAGCCTCCAGGATAAGGGCCTTAGGTGGGGAAGGCAGGATCGAGGCAGAGACATCCTCTTTGGTGCAAAAACATCATCGCATTCTAAACACTTGAGGGGAACACAGTTCAGAACCAAGGCCACGGCCAAAAAGGATTCACTGTCCAACAGGTGTTACAAACACCTGAGAAAGTGAGCAGAGAGAAACCAGTGTAAAGATGGACTAAGAGAAGTGGCAGGTGGGGAAAAGGATGATTTAAGAAGCAGAGATGCCCAAGTGTATAGAAAAAGGACACCAAATGCAGCAGCCAAAGACTTCAGGTACAGGATTCTGCCTTGCTGCTCAATCTAGGCTGGAGTAGGGCAAGATCACCTGCAAGAGCTCCCAAAGTATGCAAAACCTTGTTGAGGGTTGAACTCCCCATTCCCGGGGAGTTCACGGTCCCAGACTTCCCCTCTTGTGCCCTGCAAATCCCGCCTGGGAACCAAAGCGTGCCTCTGACTCCCAGCAAAGCTCTCGCAGCTCCCAGGACACAGCCAGGCTAAGGAAAATGCACCCTCGCTCCCGCTGGACACTTAGTGGTAGCGTTCTGGTCTCCTACACCCAAACAACAGCCGGGCTGGCTCTGCAGCGAGGAATTTGAATGTGATTTGCCTGTCGCTCGCTGATCACACAGAACGGGGCTCTTCGGGGCTAATTTGCATTTGGCTGCTGGAGTCACCCGGTTTTCCTTTTTCTGGGAGGTGTTACAGCAAGGATGATGCAGACAAAGGGGCAGATGCCGTGGGCTGGCCGTGTGCAGCTGGCCATCGCATTGTGCTGAGCTGCAGGGCTGCTCCGAGGCAGCCTGGGAAATGTGCTCCCTGCTCCCAGGCAGCCTCAGCCCAAATCCAGCACCACCCTCCTTCAGGGATGGGACTCGCCTGACCCTCCTAAACGCCGTCCTCCCAAAGCACCGAGGGAATAATGTTATTTTCTAGTTTCTTTTCTTTCCAATGCAGACATGGAACAAGCCTTAGGTTGGAGGAAAGAATCTGACTTTTGCTAAAAGTCGTTTGGGTGGCTGCATGTGCAGTCTTTTCTGTGCAGGCATGCAGGAAATTTTCCCTCCCTCTCACACACAATGGTTTAGATTTGGTATTTACGAGCTTAAGTCAGAAATAAAGGAGGAATGAAGTTTCCAGGTGGCTCTTTCTTTCTTTAATCTTTCCTATGTTTCTCCCTCCCTGTCTTTTCTATCAGTCTTTAATCAAATTCCTGCTGTTACTTTTATTGAACAAAGGAGACGCTGGCACAGACCTGAAGTGCCTCTGTGCATGGGTTGCCCTCTAACAGCCAAGTTGCTACGATTTATTACTAAATGGTCCCTGCAGGCTGTAATTTATGAAAGGCAGAAAGAAACGTCCCAGCTTTGGCAACTGAGGTAAATGCTAATATCTGGTAATTCTTCAGCCACTTGGGTTTCTATGAGGTATTGCCTTTAGCCCTTTGAAGGCATCCAAAAGACTTCTCTTTAACACAATATAAGGCACACCAGAGAAAACAGTAGCATCAGCCCAGGATTATTTTTTTTTCAAATTGCTTGAAGGGAGTGACCACCAAATCTCTTTAACTTAGACATCTTTTCAGATTTCAAATGGGAGGTTCCTCTCATTGCTGCAGCCTGGGAACATGCTCACCCCTGTAGGCATCAGGCCAGGCAGCAGGGTGATGGGATCTGTGCTGTAAAACAACCTCTTCCTTCATGCTCTGGATCCTTGTCACCTCTGCTGCCTCGGGAATCTTTAGGGATACTCCCATGCCCACTAGTTTTGCCCCAGTATTCCACTGGCACCACTACAACTTGCTTTCACCTGCACTGCCAACTTTCCCTAAGCACACTGGATCATCACAGTTTAGAAGAAAAACCAGTTACCATTTCCCTTGAAGTGCACAGTTAAGCTTTGGCCCACAGTCAAAGATAAAACAATCCCAAACAAACTTCAAATTAAAAATATCCTAATAGCAATGAAGCAGCTAATGAGTTTAAAGATTAGTTAATGGGTTTACTAAAGGGGTTCATGTGTCAGAAAATAATCAAAATCAAATTCAAGTTCAATGAACTTAGTCTTATGATTCATGACCAATCTAGAAGGGCGGATAGGTGTGCATACAATATACGACAGGTCTTCAAAGAATGCAAATTTGTGCAGGCCCAACTGGAGCTACAGTGATTGCCAGCACTGGAGCAGTACTAATCGCCATCTCTCATGAACCAGCCTCTTTCACACTGTCTCTCTGCTCCCTGTTGCAATGTTGCCATATTGACCAAACGACAGCATATCTCAGATTGTGGGGCTGGTCCATCTCTGTCAAACAGTGGCGTAAAACATGGGCCTAGTTTGCCACCCACTTTAAACGACTCTCAACTTATAAAAGGTGAAGGCCAAAAAGAGTGCCACGAACCTGAGCTTGGATTCTTCCAGACTGTACAACTGCAAACTGCACCCTACAGATCATGGTGCAGATGTGAGACAGAACCCTTGCTTGCGAAGGCTCAGCGTCCCAAGTGCATGGCATTACTATCACCCTTAGACACCGAGGGCGGGGATGGCCCTAAACATGCTGCACAGCACTGGAAGCTCTCCCAAGTTCACCTCTCCTGTGAGCTCCTGGCACTTTTCTAGCCTGAAGTCTGAGAGATTTGCTTAGATTGCCCAACAGCCTCCCAGTGACAGACCCTGAGGGCCGGCGCAGCACCGGCTCCCCGTTTGCTGCGAGCTCGCTCAAAACAGATGAGAAAAACGCCCCCGGCACTGCAAACATTTGTTTGCTCTGAACTCTACGACGCTCGTGACGTTTAGGACAGAGAGAGTCCTTAAGATTCCCGCCCTCCGTTCTCCCCAGCCCCGCGGCGCGGTGCAGCTGCCGGCCCGGCACGAAGCCGCGCCCGGCTGGCTGTGCCGTGGCTGCGCAGAAGCCGCTTACCTTTGGAGCCCGCGGAGCCAGGCTCAGGGATTCCCATCCCGCCCGAAGGGAGCGCGCTGCCGGCAGCGGGGAAGGGCAGCAGCGCCTCGCAGCGCGGAGCCGCAGCGCGCAGCCAGCGCGACAACGAGCTGCAGATACAGGTGCTGTGCACACAGGCACCTCGGCACTAATCCCGCAGGAAAAAGCAGGAGGTTCGCTCGGCACAGGCAGCTCAGATTACTGCCCTCCTACCCAGCAGTCGTCAGCAGGCCTGACAGACAGGAGCAGAGACCGTGAGGAAAGGGGGAATGTGCTGAGTGAAAGTGCCAGTCAGCTCTGCCCCGGCTCCCCGCAGATTTGGGCTTGGCCCCTCTTACAATTAACACTGGGCTTTGCGGGGAGAGAGGAAAAAGGAACTATATCCACGAAAAAAGTGTTCTCAGCCAGCCAGAAATGGTCTATTCTTTCTCTCAAAGTTCACCCCTCAAATTGCAATTGAAAAATGTAATTGGGATAAGGGTGGAGGATAAAAACGGTGGAGGAGAGATGTAGCAGGGATGTTGGTGCCTGTTGCTCACTGGCCCCTAAGCTGGGGCTCAGCACTCGATTTCGGGGCTAAAAAAGATGCCACAGGAGAAGGCTGTGGACACGGATGAAGTCCATGGAAATAATCTCAGAAAAGCATATGGCCCTCAACCCACTGGGCGCATCCTGCTACAGAGGAAGTCAGCCTAATGCAGCCAGGGAGGTTAAGGTGCTCTGTACCCAGCCAGGCTGCCTTAACATCCAAGAGAAAGCTGAAAACATGCATTAAATATACATTACATGTATTAAATTGACATGCTTTTCCTAGCAGGAGCAAAATGGTTCATTTCAGGCCAAACAGAACACTCAATTGCATTTCCATTTAACCCTAAATAATTCTCTTTTCCAGCCTGGCAGTGAAATCAAAACATTCACAATCTCACCCATACTTTTCACTACATTTTTTCTACTCCAATGTCCCCTTTACTTCAAGTAAAGGAAATGCATAATCCCCTTCTACACGGTTACCTTCTTGAATGCCTCCACTCAACCCCTGACATTTCACCTGACAACAGTAATCATTTTTAAAAGCCTGGTAAACACAAAAGCCTAAGTGGTAACTCTGAGCTAACAGTCTCTTTTCAGCTCCTGAAACATATATATTTTTAACCACTATTTCTGATTTTCATTTCCTTACACATTCTCAATAGGAAAAGAAATACATAGTTAAGGTTTATTTTGCAGGTATATATACCTGAAGATGTTTTACATACATGCACTGAAGATCAGCCCTGCCTCCCCTGTAATGCCAAAGTCAGGCAGCAAGCTGAAGAAATGGGGATTAGGAAAAAAAAAAAGTTCTATATTCTTTGTCCATCTGTGTTTGGGTGAGTTAGTCAGGCTGCTCTGCACTATACACAGGAAGAGTTGTGTATATAAAAGACCATTTGATACTGTCTGTGCAGTGTCTGATCTCCATTGTTCTTTTGCCTGAGATATTCCATGTATCCAGCCCTAAGGGAGAAACAATACCAAGGGATTTGGATGACCTGTACAAGCCCATTCATAAAAAACGTAAAGGAGTTACAGTAATCACTACACCCTAACATCTGTTTTGCTGAAGTAAATCCAGGCAAACACAATTTATATCAGTAGGATTACATCAGTGTTCATCAACCTCTCCTGACCCCGCCTCCCTTTCAGAGGAAACCTTGGACCAAGCAGGAACAGCAAGGAAAAGATTTTGTGAAATGATTTTATATTAGTAGCTGAGCAACTAAATATTTAACCTGGCTGTGGCTGTGTACACATGTACATCTGTCCACGTCAATGCCACCCAACCAAGAAACTCCTCATAAATCTATATTTATAGTCAGCTCCCATGCAGCTGCAGCTCCTTACAGCAGGGATGATGAAATGCAGCTGTCCTCAGCTTTCCCTGCAGCAGACCAGTGAGGGTGTCACCCTGCACTCCTCTGCACCCGGAGAGGTAACCAGTAACCCTCTCCAGTCCAAGTATTTGCCCTGTGGACTGAAGGTCACCCCAACACCATCCCAGATAGCAAGTGATGCACGGAGTGCTGGGAGACTGCATGCTTGTTTGTCTGAGTTTTCGTACTACTGTGATCTGATCCAGCTCCAATCTAATCCTAGGGAAATTCCAAAAGAAGACAATTTACACTGTAAAAAGTACTTTGTAGGACACTGGCTGAGATTTCCCAGCTTCTCCAGGGTCACTCGCCGACAAATCCAACCCCAGGCTTATTATTGCATGAAAAAGGCAAACTAATGCACAGGCACTAGCTGAGAGGAGCAGCTAATTGGAATGGCAGTGGCTGGAAATTCCTGGCTTCCTAGTGCAGCTTCAGCTGAGGGGTCAGTCTCTAACATCCCAGAGATCATAACTCATCATGGTGGCTGGCATTTATTTCTTTCCAAGACATTTGCCCACTGTCCTTATCAGTGATCTAAAAGCTTCTTTTATTCAAAAATTGTATCTAGATCTCCCTCACATTTATTACTCCCTGTGGTAAATTTCCTAAAAGCCTGTCACTCCTGAGCTGTAGCTAATTAAATCCTAGAGAGTAAGGATTTGCTAGTGATTCAAAAATTAAATTCTGTTCACCTCTCAGCTGTCTGTCCCTTCCTAATCAGACAGGAACTGCAAATGTTTCAATGAATGCATGGAAAACTCCTCTATGAAAATACTGATGCTTGAGATAGTAAAGACTGACCAGTTTGATCCAAGACACAAGGAAATGCCAAGGCCTTTCCTTACCTGGGCACAGGGTGTACAGGCCTTGGAAATCCCATCCAAACAGCGGATGAGGGCCCTGGTGGGCTTTGGCTGATCACACCCATTGGCATTACATGAGGAGCTGCAGACTCCAACCAAAGGCTCTTTTTTTTTAGTGTTAAAAAGATGCACTTTGAAAGAGCTGAGACACAAGGAGACATGAGCAGGGGCACACTGGAAAGCTGAGGAGGACAAACATAAACCAGTGCTAGACATAGACCACCCCGCCAGCCCTCGAATGCCAGCTTTGGCCTCTAAGCTGTCAGTCTTAAACATTCCATGTGCATGAAGCCTTCCTTTCTGCTGTTCCCCCAGTCATCAGCACTGAACAAAACCCAACCACTGAACAAAACCCAAGCACAGCGCAGAGGAGCTCTTTGGGAAGGTGCTCCTGCGCTGCTGCAGAGCAGGGTGTGGGCCAACGCCAATCCTAATTCATTTCATTCACAAAACTTGGATTTATTCGATGCAATTTTTTGGCACACTGTCAAATACGGTACAAAATTACATTAGTGTCATAAGAGGAAAGGATTAGTCGACAGACTTCTTTGAAGAATTGTGTTGGCACTTGTCTTTTTGTAAAAATGCCAGCAGCTTCCCCTCTCTCCAGGACTAGCCCATTTTCTCCTGGTCAATGAGGGAAATCACTGCTCAGTGAGGGTCTAAGCCAAAGCCTTTTGGAGTCTGTGGGAATCTTTCCACCGATTTCCATGGACTTGAATCAGCTCTGAGCCGCAGATGTCAGCACAGCTGACATCTTCCTCCCTCCCTTCGACACCTCCATAGGGTCATTTATCAGGTGGAGTGGAAGACTTTTCTCCTTTAGCTTTTCCTAAAGCCTTAGTTATAGTAATTTGCTGCCAAACGACGAACAACTCTGTAGCTACGGCGTAAGTGCAAGTATTCAGGGTGTCTGGATTTAATTCCTGATCTTGCCACTGAGATGTTTAAAGGAGTTGATTAGAACCAGATCTGTCTGAAAACACAGCACTGGCCCCAGGAGGCCCACGCAGCCCAGCACCTTCTTGCTCCCAGCATCTCTCTCAGGTCTCATCGTTCAGGCAAGGGGGCTCAGGGTCAGGGATGTACCAAGAGAAAAACACAAATAACCCAAGTGATGCAGGGAATCTGTAGGGAAGCATGAAAACAAACAGGCAGATTATGGTCATAGCCAAGGATAAGCTTAATCCTTCCTTTTGTACAGTTTTTAACACAACAGGAAAAGGAGGGTGTTTTCTATCCCCACTCCTCCTTTATTTGACTTGTATTTTTAGTCTGAGGTTCTTTGAGAAGGAAAAGAATTGCAGGCACTGCTAAGCCTGAGGCATACACAAACCACTACCACTGAAAACAGAAAATCAACCACCTTGAATACTGATCTTTGCTAGAATATTGTGTACACCACATAAATAATACTTGAACAGGCTTCTTGCAGTCGCTGGTGTCAGAATGACTGGATATATGCTAAGAGCACACGTGCATCTTGGAGCAAGCAGTTTTGCTGTAAATCACAGCTAGTTTGAGATTCATGCTTTGTCCAGTTTCACTGGCTCTGCAAATACAAGTGTCACCATCACATCCCAATCTGTGCTGGCCTGAGCCCTGAAAACAACACCCTGGAACAGATCTGCAGGGCCCTTGCACATTGGTATGGGCAGAGGAAGGGCCTAAAACCCTGTTAATTCTCTGCAGAATATTTTTCATTGCTGTTCCACCAGCAAATATTAATAGAGCTTTGTATTAATTAACCCAGCCTGAGACTGGATCTCTCCGCAGTGCACTGTCCCCTCAACAAGAACGACTGCACGCGCTGTGCCCTCTGCCTGCCCTGCACCCGCAGTGCTGAGGTGTGGCCTGTGAGAGGCCTTGGCTCAGGCAGTGTCTGTGCTGGAAAGGCTTGTCCCCTGCGGCCGTGGGTCCCCTTGGTGACACAGCTCAGTGTGCCACCACGCCTGGCTGCCCTAATTGCTGCTGTTACGGACACGCTGCATGTCCAGCCATGTAAAGAGTGTGATGCTTCCGCAGCCATTCCTGCCCACTGACCTGTGCAAAAGCCTATTTTTGGCAACTGCTCCGGGCCACTGTAGGGGCTGTAAAGCACACAAGGCCCTGGCCATGGCTTGAGCCTTATCTTCAGCTGATGAAGGCATGCACAACACAATTAGATCAGACTGATACCACTGGAAAGGGTCTTTTTTTCATTGCATCTAACTCTGCTTGGATACTGCCGTTGGAGAGAATGCAACAGAAAGGAAAAGCAGGTTGGAAAAAATTATGTATTTCACAACAAATCAGCTAAGTCTTACTTCTTTTGTAGTTGTAGCTTTCAAACAGCTTTTCCTCCACCTGGTTAAAGATCAACTGAGCATCAAAACTTCTGTAAGGCAGTTTGCTGAGGACAGTAGGCCAGCCTCCCACTACAAAATCCAACAAACTGGTCTCTCCAGTTTCCCATTGTGATTCACACCGACTGCTCCAAATGAGCAAACCCTGAGCAAAGTGACCTCCCCAGCATCAGCCTGTGAATTCCTCAGGCCTGATGAAACTGGTTGTTCTCATGCCCATGGTGAGAGACATTTGTTGCCAGCAGCGATTCAGACGCACTGAGTCACTCCCTGGGCTGCAGAGCAGCTCCTGCCCCAGCTGGTTCTGGCCTCAGCACAATGGAGTGTCAGTGTCAGCAAGGTCCCTCAGAGCATACCGGTTGCAGGCCTGAGGTGTACAGGAATGAGCAAACACACATATCTGAGTCCATTGTCCTGGAAATTAATGAGCAAAACAAGTGAGGAATGGGCAGAGAGGCAGGACCTGGCTTTGGGAACAACCTTTGAAACAAGGGAGGTGAGAGCAGCTGTGCTAAAGAAGCAGAGAAAACTGAACATTTGAAAACTGTCAACTGAGGGCTTCTGAGCTGGGGACAAGACAAATGAAACGCAGCTAGAAAGCATCCATGAAAACTGTTCAACATTTATCTCCCAAATAAGGATCCTCTTAGGGAATAGGCGCAGGATTTACTTAACACTCATTAGGGGCTCATTAGGTCATTCTCTGCCTCTGCCCTACTATAAGTCTGTGAGCAAGGAAGCAGAAAGTGTGTAAGTTCACAGCTTCATGTCTCTCCTCCTGCAAGTTCCTCCCTGGGGACAGCAGGACATTTGCACAGGAGTGAGAAGCAGACTGTGGTCCTCATGTGGTGCTGGTCATTTAATTTAAAACACTGGTATTTATTAATATTACATATCCTTGTGAGATAGATAATTTTTCTTACCGTTATTTATTTAGCCTTTTAGCCTTTTCTCTCACCCTGAATTTTCCCTGATTTTGCCTTCACATTCCCTTCTTTGAAAGTATTCCCACTTTTTCCCTCCATTACACTCATCAATCAACCTTGAGTCGATGAAGACTGATGGTGACACATCAGTTCTGACATACCAAGTGAAGTACCACATCATTGCATCAGCCAGTCTGCAGACCTCCAAGGTGTTGTAACATCTACTTTTGTTTACTAACACATGGAGAGGCTCACCCTTTAAGTACTAAAAGCTTACCTTTGTCCTGAAATAAAAAGCAAGATTATATAGCAATCTGAGTATGCTGTGTGGGCTATGGCACAATACATCTGATTTTAAAAATGTGTGCTTTCTGTGTGGTCTGATGGTTGGTGTCACCATCACACCGTTACAGAGACCTTCTGAGGTTTTCATTTGAAAAACAAACAGCTAAACCTTCAAAAATCTGCTGACCTGGAATAGGCTCTGCAGAGAACCAGAACCACATACACCAAGCAGACTTTGCTGTTGTTTGTATACGACTTTTAAGGAGTAAAGTCCATGTCTGTGGGAGTTTGTGTCACTCCATAAGGAAGAGTTTCGGTGAATACTGGGAACACTGATGAAAAATTCAGGTCACAAACGGTGAGGAAGTTTTGAAACTGCTGGTACTTGCAGCAAGCAACCCTAATACATTTCAATTCAATCATTATGGCAAATTTACAAAAATCAACATCACAAGCGTTTCAAAAATACTTTATTTTCAGATGATGTAGTACTGCAAATATCATCTCCAACCAACCAAACCTGACTCCAGGTGGGAAGCAGGTTAGTGCTGCCTTTACCTGGCTTAATGGCTAAACTCTTTCTGTCTGGGGTCAAGGTAATCTGCACCTCTTTGCTCTTTTCTCACCATTCTCCTCTGGAATCCTTATTTTACTTCTTCTTACTTTCTAGAACTTTATTTCAGGAGTGCAAACCTCTTCTTCTGCCCTGGCCAGTGTGCTGAGTCTGGCCACTCTCAGTGGTGGAAAGAATTGAGAGAAACTTGTGACCCACTGACCACGGAGCAGTCAGGACCTCATATTTCCTGATTTTTGCTGCCTTCATGCCATCACTGCAGGGTCAGCTGGGACTGGATCAAATTACCTGAAGGCTGGGCTCTTAGCTCCTAATTGCAATTTTCCAGTTCTAAATTTATGGATTATCACTGGGCTTTAAATATGCACAAAGGATTCAAAGTACCTTGGCAAGGGGATGGTATGTGAATGTAATACCTCTAAAAGTTAATGTGCTTGATCCTTCTAGGGTTGATGAATGAAAGACTCCCAACCAAATTTTCTTCATATTCACTATAGTAATCCAAACCAGAAAAACATCAAAACCCCTTGCATACTCTTTAAAGAGGGTAAAAAAAGGTGGAAAGGTCTTAAGAATATAAAAAATGCAGAGAAACTATTGCAAAACAAACAGGTTCTGTTCCCACAGTTGTGCTAAGGTATCTTAAATTAAGCATTTTGTTCAGTCAGTACAGTTGGATTGCAGTCTATGTGGGCTTAAAGTAAAAACCACGTATTTTTGGAAAACACTCAAATTGCAACAAACTCTGTTTGTAAATCCTCTCCCAATGAGTGTACAAACCATGTAATAGTTCTGTATATGAATATCTGGAATTTTCTGTAAGGTTACCTAAATATGTTTGAGTTAAACAACCAAATAGAGTCAGCAAAAGCACAAACTACAGCCCAGAGAGCAGGAGGGTATCTGAGCTGCTCATACTTGCCCAGCTCAGGCATCACCACCCAGATGTTGCTCAGTTGTTCCAATTTAGTGACCCAAAATGACACCTTTTGTTTGACTAATGACAGCTCCCAGCTGTGCTGGTCTTTACCCACATTTCTTTATGGCTAAGTGTGGAGGTTGAGGACAGAGCACTCCATAAAGTGATCCCAGCTATCACTTAACTGGCACAGAAAGAAACTGGACATGGCCACAGCAAAAGACACAGAGGTAGCATTTCTATTAAGGTTTTAAAAAACCACAAATTCCAGACCAAGACATCTTTGACTCAAAATCCTCTATCACTCACCTGCAGAACACCAAACAGCTCCAAATCGTGATGAGGCTGGTGGAAATTTTTCTGCTGCCACAGCAACAGTGACAACATGCATCAAATGAGGCAAGAGCTATGTACAGAGCTGTCACCCTTTGGCAGGGAGCCCCGAGCACTTGGGAGAAAGATGGGACTGCTTGTACATCACTGAACAAGGATCCTGGAGTGTCATGTGGCAGGGGAGCAGTGCAAGAGGATTGAGTGTTTCACATCCTTGGACATATCAGTGACAAAGGTGTCCTAGAAATATTGGCTGAAAAGAACAAGCGTTTGCCCTTGGGCTCATGCCTGTATGCTCAAAACAAGGCTTGTGTTCAGATTAGGCCAAGCCATAGGCTGCAGAAGTGAGGGGCGTGACTGGGTGGCCTGTAGGGCAGGAGGAAGGCAGTGAATGATTGTGGCTCTTGCCTACCTGCGGACGACAAGCTTCAGCTTCTTGTAGGAGCCTTTCACCAAGGAGATGGCCTCTCTCCTGGAGCTGCTCAGCTCCACCTCGTTGATGTTCACCACTTCATCACCAGCCTGCAGCTTGGAAGGCAGGGAATCTGCCTTCCCTCCCTCTTCGATCTGCACAGGAGAGAGGGGAGAAGTGAGACATGCCTGACATAGTTTGGCTTTCACCTGCAGAGCTGAGTGTGTGTTTCTGTTCAAAGAATTGATCTACTAGACCCAAACTCTGCTCTTGGATTAAAAAAACCTGGTCTCCCTTTGCCAGCCAGCTCACTCAAAGGTCTGTGCTTGCCACCCCTACATTTCATATAGAAGGGAGCTTGGAATCAGCAGCCAGATGAGTTTTGCCGAGAAACACAGTTTAGAATAAGCCTGAAAAGTCTTTGGACTTTTGGTATTTGGAAGCAGTGAACTCCAGCAAAACAGCCATGGAACGCCTCTTGATAAGAGCACCCAGGCACCAGCCCATGGGCAAAGCCAGGATTAGAAGAGCTTGGATGTGATGTTTTTGTTCAAGCTCCCCTTTGAGATCCAAATGCCTGATGAACAACAGCTTCTTTCTTACTGGCCAGCAGCAAAGCAGGAGCACTCAGGTGTAGGTAGTTAATGAAGTGCAGCATCTCTGTAGGGTTTCTTAGCTAGGGATATAAAGAAAGTGGATGATTATTTGAAGTTTATGAGAAAGTAAGCAGTCTGCACCAGGCTATGTAGTGGCAAGTCTAGAAGCAGAGTTCTAGGGCACTTCCCTGCTTTGTACAGCCCATCATGTACACGGCATAGTGACTCCCCATCCGTGTGCCAGCAGAAATACACCAAGTCTGGAAAGAAGTCAGTGACAAGGCAGAGGACAAGAAAATCTGGCCCAGGACCTTAGAATTGCAGCCTTGTGCACTAATGCACTCTCTCTGCAAAGGCATACACTAGCATAGCAGAGGGCCAGGTTAGGCACTGCAAATCCTGAGTCCCAGGAGACTCGGAAGTGCCACCAGCTCCAAATGCAACTGATAATTACTTTGACTGCAAAACTTGCCACCAGGAAATCTGCTATGCAAAGCACCCTGCAGTCCCTGCTCAACAGAGGCTGTGACCTGTGGAACATCTCCTGGCACAGCAGAAGCATAACCACTTTCTTCAGGCACTCACCTTCCCAGACATCCTGCTGAGACAAAGAGATGTGGCTGGGTTGGAATCCACCTCGGATCCAGGCACGAAGGGCAGCTATTTGCAGGGGTGCGATTTTCAGAGCAGGGGAATTGCACGCATACTTCTGGAAGTTGCTTTTATTTCAAGTCACGCCAAGCAGTGTGTAATTAAGCCATGCCCCAGACATGTAACTCAGCACATGCAGACACACTGCCCAGGTTTTTACCAGGGCATTAGTTTTGGTGTTGAATGTTGATTTCTCACAGGCAAAGCCAGTCTGTTCCTCTAAACCAAGGAATTCCAGCCCAGGTACCTTCTATAATGTAAAATCTGACTTCCCCAAACATCAGCCAATAAAGTCTCCAAACCCCCTACAAAGGGAGGTAAAAATCATTGTCATTCATTTTACCAGGAAGTCATTCCACTGATGAATGGGTTTTTTCTTTTCTTCTCAAGACTGGATAAAACCACAGGAATGAGCCTTCCCATAAAGAGCCTTGTATCACAATTACCAGGAAGGGTGAGAGATGAAACATTAGCCCTTGCTGCCAGTATAAATAAATAAGAAACGAAAAATGCAGTATTGCTGCAGTTTATTGCTGCTGTAAAGCAGAACAGGTGGGTATAATTTCAATGAAATACAATAGTGGGGTACTAGGGGTTAGATTAACTTGTGACACAGCCAACAGAAGGGATTTTATGTTTGTTTTTGCTTTATGTTACAGCAAGTATACTGGAGAAAAGTCCTGCTTGGAAAAATATGTTTTGTAACAAATACCAGCTACTTCAAAGGCTGCAATATTCATCAGAAGCATTTGTATTAATTTGTGCCCAGATGAACCCTAACCTTAAAAAAATCAACAGAATCATGATCTGTGCTTTATCATCTAACAATTCCAATTGTAATTCTATATTTGAGGCTTTTCACTTCACAGAAACACTGTTTTAAGCTTCTCTTTGCAACTACATGGGTTAGACCTTCCTTTTTCTTCTTTTTCAGTGAAAATGGACATTTGGATTCTTCCATAGTCACCTTTATAAATAATGTGAAATCAAACACTTTCAGGGAAGACTAAACCCTGCATTACTTCTGATAATGCTGATAACATTATTAACTGCTCTGAAAGAAATCTTTCTTCAAATCCTGATGCATTCCAGCTTATCCCTATGCCAAGGGCTCTTAAACTGCAGCCTGCAAGGCCAAGCAGCCAGCCATAGTACCAGAGTAAAGAATGCCTTTAAGGAAAGTTTATTAGCACAAGTAGAGTCATCTGCAAGTTACTCCAGAGGCTGAAAGTGAATTGCTTTGCTCCTGTGTACCTAAACAGTGCATGAGCAAGACCTAAAACCAGACGCACGTTCTGCCTTTGGAAGCTTTTGATGGCAGCATCAAACCTGTATTACTTACGGACTTAGAGAGAACATAAATGGAGATGTGGACTTATATTTTATTGTTAACACAGTTCTCTCATCTATTACTAACCTGTTAGCATTCTCATCTGTCATCTGTCCAGCTGGGGTTACCTGGATACAAATTCCTGAAAGTTCCTAGAGGAAAACATTCACAACAGGCCTGTGACCTGGTACTACTGCTCAGAGAAGCAATAAAGGCAAAAAGACTCATGAAGTTCCATCAAAAGTCCAGAGACAAGGCCTTGTCTCCCAAAGCAAAGCTCAGATGCTCCATGTCCATTCTTCCCCTTTGTATGCCTCTGAAAATATTTGTGTTTAAGGAGTGGTGATATTTCATGGGAAGGATTGAGTGATTCAAACAAAACAAGCTGCACTATAAACACAAGGCTCTATCACAGTGTAACAATTATCAACAAAGCAAACAAACTTCAATATGCAGGTAACCTGTTTAAATGAACACCTGCTTCACTGCACAAGGGTGCACAGAGTGCAGGATGGGATGTGGTGGAGGCACGGAGTTGAGGATGGGAGATGTGTGCACACCATGCAGGCCACAGCAGCCACTAACAGCAGGTGGGGACCACTTCTATCTGTGGCTCCCTGCTCTGAACAGCCAGACTCACCTGTGCACCAGATCCCCAGGGAGTGGAAATGGGAAGGCGAGTTTTCCACTGTTCCCTAAATCCCCAGTGGATCTCAGTGCTGTCACTCAGCCAGGGCACAGCCAGCAATGCAGTCTGTTGTTTTCAGTGTGCAAGGGGAGCAGCCACAGCATTACCAAAATCACCCTCAATAATCGCTTGTGGCAAAAATGTGATGGCCATAAGCTGCAGGACATAGTGCAAGGGGCCAATGAATAGCCAGCAACACCTCTTATGGTTTATTTAAGCTGAGAAAAACAAGGTGAAATGCAGCCAGCAAACCTTGTGGGTGTAATGATTGCCATTCATCCGTCAGGAGCAGGAGGAGCCAGTGGGAGCCAGCCAGGGACTGAAGTTTTTTTCCTTTTGGCTGAATTAGGCCAACTGCTCTGCCAAGTCAAGTTATGAGAGGTGACTCTGGCAAGTATGGGGTGGAGGAATACCTGAAAATCGGTCTGGCTTTGAACCTTTCGGGCTGGATTCAATGGCTGGTCTTACTACAGGTATTGTGAATAGAGCTCAGGAAGTGTCAGGAGGGGAGAACAGCCCCTTCTCCTTGAAATCAGCAGGAGCATGTGTACAGCAAAACATGTCAATACCATAAAGACTCTTGTTTGCTATGCCTCAATTTCTCACCTGGGAATGGACACAATTGTTCTGCCTTGCTCTGTCCTGTCTAATTAATGTGTGAGCACTCTGTGGCTGGTGATGATCCAGATCCTGGCTCTTATTTCCAGATGTCTCTGCAAATCCCTAGCTCCCAGGCCCTGGTCCTGGGAAGAGTCCATGCCAATTAGAAACGTTCAACAACAAAGTATCCCTTTCCAGAGGGTGCTGCACCACCCATTTGCAGGATGGTTCCTACTTCTTGTGAAATCCCATCAAACTTCTGTGATTCCAGCGTGTCCGGCACACCTCTTTCTTTCTTCTGTTTACCACTAGTCCATCTAGCCGATTCTGTCAGGTTCTTTCGGAAGGAGAGGGCAAGGAGCTCCCTGCCAAGCTGGTCTCTCCTAAAACGCACCCACTTCAGAAGGCCTCCACCGTCTCCTCGGGCTGATGCAAACTCCAGTCTTGCCGTTGTCTTTTCTGCAGTAAAGCCTTCCATGCCCATTGCCCTTTGCTGCAAATCCCAAAGGCCACCCCTGGTCCTGCTTTGCATGAACATTCCAGACCATTTTCTTGCATTAGAGGAGGCTTCTTGTCACTCAATAGATCCTGCAGGAGACTTCAAACCCGTGTGTTCTCCCCTTTTTTGGCTTACTGTAAAAGCAAGAAGTTGCTTAAGCAGATCACCAAGGATACATAAGACTTACTACTACTGCCTTTTGTTTGGCTCACTATGGTTACTGTAGGTTCAGAGAACACTGCCTGACTGAGAGCCTTTCTTGATTATTTTAAAGAAGTTTTCTTTATTTATCCCTCTCTTCCTTTTTTTTCTAGGAGCTTTTGTAAAAACAAATTCTCAGTAGCTCTTTAGATGGATTAGTCCATCTTTGTGTCCTTTCTATGATGAATGATACGTGTGATTCCTAAGCTGCAAACTTACTTGCTCAAGTTTCTCAACAAAAAAGAGAAGCAGTCAAGCAAAGATGTGTGTACACTGTGTGCAGTTGCACAGATGAGAGCAGAGCCACCCAGCAGATTAGGACAGTTCCTGGGGGACACCTGAGATGCCCTGGAAAAAAACAGCAAGCCAGCACAGCAGGGTGTTGACAGAAGCAGCAGCAATTGCAATGACCAACTACTGCCCTTTTCGTGTCAGATATTACAATGATGAGAAGAGAAGCGTCACATATGAACTGCTGGAGGTGGTTGTTCGGAATTCCTGAGCTGCTGAAAAGGATTTTATAGGAACCGACAGGTTGAAAGAGGAAGTAATTTTCTCCCATGAAGGAATAGAGAGAGGGAGCTTTATCTGACGCAAGGAGTCCTTGACTTTCCCAGGAGCAGCACTACAGAAAAATGTTCTCTGCTTTAGACCTCTTGTTTTCAAGTATTTTCCTGGAACCATTTCCATTCTTTCCAGTGGAAAGATGCATTTCTGTTGAATCTGAGGTTCATCTCTTCACAAGGTCATCAGCACCAGTGCAATGTGAGGAAAAGGGTTAAACCAGAAAATCTGATTGTATTAATTGCAAATTCAACAGCCAAGGTTTTAGTCACTTTTCAGAGCCCAGGCTTGAGCTTCAAACTGGGAAGACTGGGATGTTTTGTTTACCTGTTCACTATGTGGTGCAGCAGAGCCACACCAGACCACTTGTGCATTGCACCCAGTGCAGAGCAGGACACACATATTTTGGCTTGCTCGGAAAACTCACTGAGCTGCTGAATTGATGTGGTCTTTGTGTTGGAGATTTTTAATCCCCTGTGGAGTTCAGAGATGGTTCTCAAACCTAAAAACAAAGTTGCAGAGCTGCTTAATGTCTCCAGAGGATATGCTGCTCCCCTCGTTCAACCTTAATGCCATGTCACAATTGGGCGGCAGTGACACGCAGCAGACAGAAATTCCTCCCCATTGTCCCCAACCTCTGTGTCAGCGTGACAGAGCAGTTAAGACAATTCAATCAAGAAATAGTTAAGTCAAAGGTCTCCCCCTGGAGACATATCTCTGCTGGATTTCCACATCCCTGGTGCATACATGCATCTTGAGAGAATTCAGCTATTGCCATTTACTCCAAGCTAAGGAAAGAATTTCCAAATTAGTTATTGTTTTATGCTGCAGCTAAGCAAGGAAGGCATTTTTCTCATAGTGTTCTGCATTGTTCTACAATAACATTTCTGCTCCCAAGTACAACTCATAGTAGTGTGCAGACTAATTTATTCCAGGTAATCATACAAGGTTCATATTGAATGACTTCACCTTGAGAGGCTGAACTTCATTCAGGGGAAGAACAAGTTAAACTCCACAGTTTTCAAGGGTTAGCAGTGTTCTGAAATCTTTCCAATACTTTAAAGTGAATCTGTTCTTTAGCACAGGCAAAACCAGTAATTTTCTTCCACACTCAGCCTGAACATGTTAATGAACACCCAGGATGTGAGTGCAAGTGGTACAGATGGTACAGTTGCTGTGGGCACCAAAGCTCCAATCCAGCTGCAGATAGGCCAGTGGGATCCGTGCAGGGGGTATGCAAGTTACTGACAAGTGCTAAGGGTTCAAGGTCATTCCTAGGACTGCCCTGCAGGCTCCAACACTTCCACACCTTTCCATTTCCTGCGTGATTGTTTCCTGTCCTGGGAGCAAGGTTAATCTCAGCAGCCAGTCCCTCAGCAAAAAGTGGCAAGAAGTGAATAGAAAACAGATTGCTGGCTTGGCTCCAAGAGATAAGGAGACATGCCTGCAAGAGTTTGCATCTGACTCCTCTTGGTGACTCTAAATTCCTAAGCCAGTGGAGGAAAGAAGGCTTAGCTCTTAAGATAATTTTCCACCTTCTTAAGCACAAAACTGTTAGGCTCCCACAGAGATTTCTACATTTAAAAGAGCAAGAGGCAGGGAAAATCAAGTCTTCTTTCAACTAATGCACAAAGAAAGATGGGCCCGTGATGCAGCTTTGATTCAGGCCTTCAAGAAGCGTCCAGGATCTTTTCTGTAACAAGAGGCAAAACTAACAATAAATTTTCTCCACCCCTCTTCGTATATCCAAGACGAGGAACTAATCCATGTTTGCCATGGGTAATGCCTCGAGCATTAAGGTCCCGCTTTTAGAGCCTTGGTACAAACACCTCATCATGGACAATTCCTGCACCAAGCCCTCCAGGATCAACAAGCAGCTTTGACAAACAGAGGGATAGCAAACAGATGTGGAAAAGCTGTGATGATCAAGCTGAGAGGCAGCCCCAAAATCGGCGCTCAGCTACAAATTAGCAACATATGGAATGAACCTCCGGGCAGGGAGAAGAGCAGCTGCAGGACAGGGCAAAGCCAGCTGGTTCTCAGCCAGCACAAATCCATCACCAATGCCTCTTCCTGCCTTTTCCTCCTGCTGGTTACAGCCCAAAGCAAATGGGCAAGGCAAGGAAGCACCAAGGTGCACCCGAGTCAGTTGCAGAACAGCGATGCCCGTGCAGGTGCAGAGCAGCACTTGCCCTTTGAGGGACTACTTCGTACTGTTCTTCCTCTGTTTCCTGCTTCCAGCTCCAATCCCAGCCTGCAGAACACACCCTGCCCGTGCTTCTGGGAATCAGAGAGCCTTACTTCTCTGCTCACTGTTTGGTTTTTGCAAACAATCCATTCCAAGCATGCCACAGAGGGTATAGCACCAGGTGACACAAATACTGGGGCCTGGAGCACGTTAACTTGATCCTGTTTGGTCTGCGGCGATTATCGGCCAATATCAGCTCAAGGGGCTACAAGAACTCATTCCCTGTTCCTCTGTTGTAGCTGATACAGCTCACCCCTCTCCAGAGCACACAAAGCCAGTGGCTGCACATGGCTGAAAGTTAATATTTGCTTTGCAAAGGGAGAGTTAAAAATAGCTGTTTGCCAAAGTGTCTGCTGGAAAGGTCTTTTGCTCTGCCCCAAACACACCCAAGGATTCCTTTTTTTCACCCTGCTTTGCCATCCTGCCCTGAGCCTTACGGTCCTTCCTCACATTTCTCACAAGGTTTCAGTTAATTAAAAACCCAGTTCCTACAACATGTTGACAGCAAGCCCATTACAGCCTAGGCAAGAGGCTACTTGTGGCCACCCAGCATAGGAGACAGCTCTGCCTCACAGCTGTGGAGTCCATGGCACTCAGTGTTCCTCACTCAGTGCCAAGCATCCCTGAAAAATGGAGATGGGCCTGTGGAAGCAGCTGTAATTACTGAAACTGAGGCAAGGTGCTGTTCAGGGACTGCCTGAACCCTACAGATTTTAGGATATACAGTCAGTGGCATTAGCTGTTCCCTAATCTTTCCCACAGGCACTTGTACAGAGCACACATGCCATCCCCAAACAGCCCTTGGTGGTTGCAGTGTATCCCTCAAACTGTGGGATGCTACGGACTACCATTCGCTCACAAAAAGGTTAAAGGTGCAAGAACTGGCCCACCTCAAAAATGCCCCCTTTGGCACTGAGTGCAAATGGATCAGTTTAGGAACATGTTGCTACTTTTTGCTGTTGGCAGATTCTTTCGCTGCACTGCACAACTTTCTGTACCTTCCACCCCCTCCCTCTGGCTGCTCTCGCCATCTAGGAAAGCAGACCAGCTGGAGATGTGTCTGCAAAACTGTATTTGTTCCTTTCTCCAAGGACAACTTCTCAAGGTTTGGGAAAGCCAACCCTAGCGTCATAGGAACAGCCATAGAAGGAAATTCAGTCGCTGCTTTAATCTCCTGGCTGTTCTAAAATCAAGGCACAAATGGTAATGTGCCCTTCTCTACAGGCTGTTTAACAAGTTTTCCCAGACTTTGGTATTACTTTTTTTATACTTGCTTTTATGACCTATGTTGCTGTAGCCCCCTGAAGCTTGACAGGGTGACTAACTGCCAGGAGACTTTTTTGAGATTGTCTCATTTTGGGGTAACTGGAGAATATTCCCAGGTAAGAAAATACAGCTGGGGATCACACACCTGGGATCAGTCTGGAGAAGAAAGGAGACAATCAGCAGCTCTCAAAGGACAGTTGACAAGGTTTTTTTTCATCACATGATTAGGCAGTGAAGTTCCTGCCTTGGCATATTGCTCACATGGATTCAAAGCAGAAATGTCAAGAAAATCCACCCTACAATCAGATAATTCCATAAATTAGGTGACTCAAAAGCGATGGGATTTTCTGGCTATTGGAACAGGTAGTACTTATCTTTCCTGTAGACAGATCCTTGGCCCCAGCATGGCCAGTTACTGCATTTGATGTTTGCCACTTCTCTTCCCCAATATTAACACTTCCATTATACCTATTATAAATAGCAATAATGATAGTAATGAAAACAGCAGTAATCATCCTCAAGAACTTTCCTTCCATTAGCTAATTTGACCTTTCAACACCATGGGGAGACAGCAGGAAGTATTGTTCCTAAATTAGAGAGGAATAAAAACAGGAGCCATGTTTATGCAACTTTTCCAGGGTCACAGAAAGCACCACATAGCAGTTCTGCAGCCACACTCCCTGCTCTGACTGAGGTCATGCTGCACTGATGCCAGGCCAGACTCCTCACCTTTAATATTCCATCCATGTCCCCAGCACTGGGGCATTTTCTTACAGCACTGTTCCGTTTCCTACAAGGGAGGTGCTCTAGGATGTCCTTCCGTCATTATTTCTGGTTTCCCACTTGTCTCCACAGCTTTAATTCTCCTCTGTTTGCTGTGGTTGTCCTCTCCCTCATGATGCTACCATTTGGCTTTTTACCTTTTGCCCTTCTTTGTCATGCTCTTCTTCCTCCCTGAGCCCAGTAATACAAACCATTAACCACTAAATAGTCTGTATCTGAGAGGAAATAAAAATAGATCATGCAGCAGAGCTGTGTTTGACGAACCAACTGGAGCTCTTGCCAGGATTCAATAGCTGCTGAAGGGATTTAAGTATGCACTTCTCTCTCATTTTAATGAGAATCAGACATCAAAATTTTTACTCAGTCTTTGAAGATCAAAGCTTAGAGCAGCCAACAGCAAATAAAACTCAGTTGAACATTCAGAGAGGTGTCCTTCAGGGCAGGAGAGTACCGCCGGCATGCTTGGGGATGAGAAGGAAAAGCTAACGGACTTTCCAGAAGGAGCTGAGCCGGCTCAGCCCAGCATCTTGACTCAGTGCCAGGTCACACCCCCTGCACAATGCCACAGCCTGAGCTCCCCTCGGACCAGAGAATGGACAGCAACAGCGCGCGGCTCAGAGCGATGGTGCCGGGACAAAAGAGCAATTTCACGGTCCAAGCCATTGTCATCACATCACTCTCGGGAAACCCTTTCTTCATTCCCCCAGCCTTCTGTAATTATTGGAAGTTCTTCTCAAGTGAATTTAGTGTCCGTGAAAGATGCGAGGCTCACAGCCTGGGAGATTCCTTTTCCTTGCCTACGGATCAGCTTGTCACCCCTCCTCGCTGCCACCTTCTTCCCAGCTTCTTTTGTCTGCAAGGAAGACTTGTCCTCTGAGATCTTCAGGGATGGTCAGCTCCGCAAATTCAAGTGCAGCAGCTAGTTTTATGGAATGGGCATTTCTGTGTAGAAGACTATCCAAATGGAAAAGAGCACGGGAACTGAAGTGTCTGTTCTTGCTCTGGCCGTGTAGATGTCTTGAAGTGCTTCGTGGTCTTCCTGAGAGCGGAAGAGAGATGAAGCAACACGTAGGATCTCCCCATGAGGGAGATACCCTGCCCTGGCCGTTTGGTCTCTGCAGTCACTAGCCTTGTCCTCTGCTGCCACACCGCGGCTGCTCCACATTCAGGGGACAACTGCTTTTCCATGGAACTCATTTTTCAGTGGAAATAATTTTTCAATTATTACTGGTGTTGTGAAAATAGAGCAATACTGCAGTTACGCCACAGAATATATCTGAAAGGTTCAAAGTCAGATGCTTGAATAAATTTTATTTTGTGGGAAAGCAAGAATAAACTGTTTAGGAAGTGGTATTTACCTTATTCTTCAATTTAAATTCTGAAAACCCAGGCAGGCTCATCAGGAGATGCTGCAGTCCTCTGTCTACATACAAAACGAGAGGAAAGGGGTCCTGACCCTTTCAGTTTGTCTAACTGATATCTTTCAATGCTTCTCACTCTGCCAGACATGATCTCTGAGGTCTCTTTTTCCTGATAGTATCGTTCACCTTGTGGCTCAGAGCACATCCCCTATGAATTTGTTCTGAAAGCACCTTATGCTGCTAAAAATTATTGAACATTCATGTTAATAAGCACTGAATAATTTTGTTTGTGCTCTGTGTCAATTCTTTAACTACTGCCCAAAAGCCCCTGAAATTCCCTGTCCACTTGTCAGCAAAAATGTCTTTAACCTGTATGGGAGGGTTTTTCACCAGCTTAAGAGAATGCTGGAGCAATCTGGAAACTAAGATGATAAGACCAGGCTTAGCTAGTGATTAACAAGGCATTTCATAGCATTCCGAGAACTTTCTCGTTAATTTTATATTGCAGATAAGGACATAAAAACTGCCAGAGTGAGAGAAGAAAGACATTTGTTCTCTTCTGCCTTTAAAACAATCCCTTCAGATGTGGGTGACAGGGACATGTGCTCCCTAAAGCCACTCACAGTCACACGCAGCACCTATCCCTCTCTTTGCCTGAATCCTCTGAAGTAGCCACATCCTGCTTGGAAATGTCTTATCCAGACATTTTAGGGAGGAGAATTTATACCTGCATTTCCAAGTTTATTCATTTACCAAGCCAAACACTTTTTGGCAAAACTATTTTTAGCTGCAGTAGACACACAGATTAATTCAGCTGCAGTTAAGGTTGAGGCAGGTCCAAGTTTCCAGAGCTGTCAGGTGCCACGGAGATGGATGAGGTAAACAGACCTGTAAAAACACCAGGCACATTGCCCACTATCTTCTTCCTTCCTGTATGCTTTGGATTTACACCTTGCCCTGCATCTCCAGGATGACATGTAAATTCCTTTCCAGAGGAAGGGTTTCAAATTGTTGTTTTACCATATTCTGCCAGGGACCAGTCCCACACAAGCATTGCAAACACAAATTGAAGACACACATTGCCTTCCTGCCTTCTCCTCCACTTGGTCTCATTTCCTGATTTCTCACAGTTCTCTCAATTTTTTTCTCTTTTTTTCTTTTTTTTCTCTTTTTCTGCTCTTCTGTTTCCAAAAATGTCATTGAAAATAAACTGACAGGACAAACAACTCTGAGATTCCCACTAACAAGGGCGATGTGAAATGATGTGTTCAGCTCTCGGCAGTGAAAGGTCCTTGATGTCAGTAAAGAATTGGATTACAAAGATTCCATACTCCAGTTTTACATCTGACACAAAATAGGCCCTAACTCCTGCATCATGAGAAGGCCATTTGGCTCGCTGGCCTCCTCCCTTCTTGCATGTAGTGCCAGGTTCTGGAGGTATTGTTACAGACACGTGGTGATGATGAATCCGGGTACAAGGAGCCCTTCATATCCAAACCATGCATGGCCTTTTCCGTTTTCTTAGCTTCAGCCTTAAGCACTGAAAAGTCATATTCTTGCTTCATACTATTTACACAATGCACTGGAAGCTTTACCCTTGCATCCCAGGGTGGGAAGAAGAAGGAGAGGAGCAGGAATAACTAGAAAGGAAGGGAATGTGCCTGCCAAAGCCAGCACCACACAGAGGCCAAACAGCATTTCTTTAATTGCTGTAGCTCCAGGGGATAAGGCAGCAAGCACATGTTTTTATAAGCTGAATTGTACATTAATGAAAATCCCAGGACATTCCTGTAAGAGCGGAGGCATTAGTGGTAGCTGGAGCGCTGGCCAAATTCCAGTGAAGGTAACTATACCCTGTTTCCCCATGGTCTCCCCGCCACTTCAGTGAATGTGCTCAATTGTTTCAGCTCCAAGTCGCTCTGCAGCATCTCTGGATGTACAGTTCTCTGGGATAACTTTCTCAGTTAAGGAATCTTGGTGGAATTTAAAAATGGGTCCTGTGAATGATGACCATGTTCTTTCTGGCAAACAATTTTGCAACAACAGCTTTGATTCAAACAAGCTGCAGAAAACTTGAAGATTGCATAAAAGTTCCAAGAGAAAAGAACAAAAAGTTCACTGGAAACCTCAAAGAAGAAATACTGTGGCAGACACTGCTCTGTTTGGAATTAGTTTCATTAATATCCTTCCAGGGATTTGACCACACATTGCTAAATTCAGTATATACCTTTTCCATTCGTGGGGTTTGGATGAAGCCTATACAGAAGTGTTATCAATAAGTAAGGCTTTATAAAGGAAAAGCCTTGCAACATGGCTCCAGCCTCTTACTTAAGCTATGGAGAGGGAAACTGTGGGAGAGTGACTCAGCTGGAATAGAGGGACGTGAGAGACGTGCTGCCTGACTGCCACGTGTCCACATTGTGTCCACATCATGGTGTATGGTAGTTGGTTCACTTGGGCTTGTTGTGCCTTAAAACCACGTGGAGTGATAAGCGGCTGACTGCTTAAACAGGCCGGGCTTTGGCAATAAGGAGCACTCCTTTGCACTGCCTGGGGTCCCTGCATCGCTCGCTGTCGCAACACAGAAGGATTTTTCAGGGAAAAAGTCCCTCTGGTCCCTCTGTAAGAGGGCTTGGAATGGGTATTTCCTTTGCTATGGCTACAGATGGCCAGCAGCAACCCTTCCTCCAGGCTTCCAAATTTTTAAAGCTACTCTGAGGAAGTGTCCTTATGTGAGTTGGTGAAAACCAAGCACTGCCTTGTCTGTATCAAAGCAGACTGTAGTGAACTTGTGAAAAGCTTGGATGAGCTTTGAAGACCAGCTTGTGTTCCAAGGGTCTGGCAGGAGATTTCCACAGGGAAATGGACAACAAACCTTAAGGCTGCCAGTGTGAGTTTCCAGCTGTCCCAGCAGACACTTTGCAGAAGACTGATATTGAGCTCCTGGTGTTTGCTCTCACCCGTGCCAACATAATAATTAAAAATATACAGCGCTGGCCCTTTGAAAAACTGCACAGAGCACCAGTTCCAGTAAAATCCCAGCATCTGTTCCTCAAGCTGTATTAGGAACAGAGCCAGCTGACTCTTTCAGTTGACTTTCCCTTTTGCTGACAGGACAGACCCCGAGATTTGAACAAAGCCCGAGCAGTTTGATTCTCTCCTGCATTCTGGCCCTTACTGAGGTCAGGATTAATGCCTTCATTGCATGGAGAGACACAATACCGAGTGCAAAAACAGCACAGTGATCATGGTGGCCTCTTGACTGTTCCTGTTGGATCCTAGAGATCCCTATTAAATTGCAGATGTTACTCTGTGCTGGTGTTTGTCTTCAGAGCTAAACAGTGTGCAACGCAGGGATGGAGTCCCTCCTCTCCCCTTGCCACTGGCGTTGTCAACATTTGTCACAAGAACTGCTAAGTCTGGATGTCCGTCTGTGGGGAAGCTGGTTTCAATCATTGATAAAACCCATATAAACTTCAGAAGCCAGCCATGGCTTTCAGTGGAGCCCAGGTGAGTGCGGCCAGTGCATGATCTCAGCTATGTTTTCCACCCAGCCATCCCTGTCCTGATTGATTAACTGCGAGGGGACTGAAGGAGCAGCATGCAGTACTTAGCTAATTCCACTGCCCGAGGTCTTTTGTCCTGCTGCCACTGGATCGCCTCAATTGATTCTTTCAGGCCCTAAACAGCTTTGTGGGCTGCATGCCTGGGCAGAAAAAGGTCTTTTGTCATACTTTAATGAACGAAAATGTTTTAAATCCTCTCCGTTTCCCTCCACTCCAAGTAGCTGCAAGGGTAACGCTGGTGCAAGGACAGCTGTGTGTGGCTGATGGGTGTCTGTAACCGTGAACATTCTCCTCCTCCAAGGCTGTGGGACTTTACAAGCTTCCCAGCATCAGCTATCCCATCTACCCAAGGTATCTATTGCCGCCTCCATCTCCATGGACTACAGGGGATGTAAGTCTTGGAAGATTTTTTGAATACAGCTAAAAATGTGTTAAATGTGTGACCATTCAGCATGATAACACAGGTTCATGAGTAATTAATTCCTGCATAAACCAATCTAAAACTTTTCTTTATTGGGGGAAAAAAATTAAGAATAAAAGTCCCACCTTCAGTTTAATCTTTTCCCTTCAGCATCCAGCTACTGGTGATGTATTTTTTGTTATTCAACTGAAAACACTTAATATTCCATTTAAAACGTGGGATTGGCAGCATCCCAGCGAAGATCTCCACAAAATGTCTCCTAGTCAGTTAATCTAATAAACTTCTGCATATAATGAACACTTTCTCAGCATTGTCCACAGTCATTAATCCTGGCACAGCTTCCCAAAGTACAAGTAGTAAAACACGGATGTCATGACCGAGCTATGGGCTGACTGTGTTGTGCTGTATGTGCCCATTCTCCAGAGCTGGTTATTTTTCAGCTGGCTGAGTTTTAGATGTGAATTAAAGTGATTAATAAATGAAAAGGCTCTTATCATCCATTCCTGTACTCACAGTCCCTGAACAATTTTACCCTGCCATTTGCCAACGAAGCTGTAATAGTTCACAGCATATGCTTCATCACTTCATGGTCAAAACTCTTAATCTGAGTAATAAGGGCAAACCCCATTCCTTCTACCAAAGGAATGGATGTGGGGAAGGAGAGAACACCTTGGGACTAACAAGCAGTCGTTAACCCACCGTGATCAGAAAATAAAGGCGTGCTGCTCTTTTGAGACTGCTGTTTACACTGAATGGGCTCCACGTCAGATTTGTTCCCTTGGAGTTCAAGTAAGTTGGTTCCAGTGCCAGCTTGGCGCGTCTGAAACGCTAATTGTCTTGTTTCCATTTCACATATCATCATCACAGTAACACTTCTGGAACTGGGAGACAAATGTCAATTCGACTGGAAGGCAGACTGAAACATAGCCAGAGGACTTGCAGGTTTAGTGCAACTCCAAATATGGCTTCTCTCTAGCCCAGTAAAAAAGTGAAACACTGCCAAAAGTGCAGCCCTATGCTTTGGTTTAAAAACTACTGTTTCAAACAAGGGCTTTCGCTGAAATGCTCACAATACGTTTAGGTGTCTGCTTGTACCTCACAGTCCCATAAAAGCTTATTTCATCCAGGAAGAAATCAATGTATAAAAGCCCAGGCCCCCAAATGCACACAGGTGAAATCCATTTGGAGTTAAGTGCCAAAGTGTGACACGTCAATACAATTCTTTGCAGATTTTAAAATACTATTTTTGAAACCAGAATTTGGCTATTTGATTGACAATGAATAAATAAATGCACACAGATAATATAATGTGATAGGAAAATGTATCAAAGCAGTTAATGCAACATTTCTCTTATCAGTCCAAAAACACAGACCAAGTTTTAATATCTAGTGGTCTGGCACTGTCTAGCTCCAAACCTCAGCAGAAGGTTTAGAAGTTGGGCGAAGGATTCACTAAGTGCAGACAGTTCACTGTGTGCAGGGAATGAAAGCCGTGAAATATATAGAGTCGAGCTCCCCAAAATCTTTTTGTCTAATACCCTTCATTTCACAGATTCTCTTATTGTGGAAACACATCCAGAGTGGGAGTTTAAGAAACTTTCCGTTTTGAAACCATTTTTCCAACACTGCTGCTTAATCAGACTCTTCTGTGATCCCTTCCAATCTCACAAGCAAACATGGCAGTGGCTGATCTTGAAGCAAATGTCTGCCAACAGATATTTCTTCTTTCTCTTTTGAGAAGATGATGAGAAGTGCTCTTCATGCTTTCCCAAGGAAAGAACAAAATCTGAACAAAATCTGTGTGGCTTGCTATTTGGGCAACACAAGGACTGAATAACCTGATGCATTTTTTAAAAGTTTTTCTGCATTTTTTCCTTGTTTCCTTCTCTTCAAAATGTCAGTTCAGAAGTTGTATGTCCTGCTGAAGCAGTACATGAAACTCTGTTCCAAGATGCTGAACACTGTGCCTGAGCTTTATGCCTAACCCTGCCTACCTGAATTCCTGAGTCTCTTCCTTGTGACAGAGCAATATGCCTAAGTAATTAATTTTGTACCTTAGGGACACATTATGCACTCCAGTGAAAGAAAAACACAGGGCAACTTCTCAGCTGAGAATCTGGTGTTGTTCCAGTATGACAAATGTGTTTATTTACATCCATTAAAGCACTGGCCTCTGGAAATCACTGCTCCATGCATTATACTGCAATTTTGATGAATCAGGGAGCTTTCTTGGGAATGATGGAGAAGGCAATATTGAACCAGGATCTAAGAAAGAGGTCCCATGGCTTTTCAGCAGCATCCAAGTTTTTCTTCAGAACTCAAAGGAAAAAGGCCATCATAATTTATTTCCTAAGGCCTGGCCACTCTGTCCTATGAAAGGTCCCCTCTTCACAGCTCAGGCACAGCACTCACTTCTCTTTCTCCCATCAGTAGCTAATTCCAAGTCCAGTTGTGGCCTGGAAAAAGCAGGGGAGGTGTGAGGCAAAGGAGTATCAGAGCAGGAGAGAGATTATTTCTCCTGCTGCTGGGAAAGAAGCAGCCCAGATAAAAAATGTTGCTCTTTGGTGCCATAGCGCAGATTTGGGATATTGGCCAACTCCCAAGGGCTGTCCTTGGATGACTTTGCCATCGTGTCTCCATTTCTCCAGGCAGATAATAATGCTCATCCATGACACTTAAATAGCCAGAACCAAATTCTGCTTCAGTTACATCAGGGTGCAGCAGAAGAAACATTTCTGACACCTCACTCACTTTTTCTAGGTTTACCACAGGACAATTCCAAGAGTAGATTCCCACTCTGACAGCTCATCACACTCCTCACAGAGGCACTCAAGGGTATTTCTTCAAAGCCCTTGTTGTGCAACACCCCAAAAAGCCCTTTGTGTCCATCTTATTCTCATGGCCCATCACCTACACCTAAGACTGTGCTATGTGTCTGCTCTTGTCTTGCATCTCCTTTGTGCCAGCAGGAAGACCTCAAATGGTCCCAAAACAGAAGCTAGGTAAAAGAGGGCACAAGTGAGGGCCCAAGGTAGGACTGGATAGTAAGCAGCAGCTCCTTGGTGCTGCTGCAGGGCCCCTTCTCTTGAACCACACTGCTTTCCTCACTGCCCAGGAATTAAACTGCCCAAAGCCACAGCGCAGAAAGGGTCAGGCCTGTAAGCTGGTTTCACTTTTCTTATTTGTTCCTAATCTCCTGTCAGTTCCCATGCAGGTTTTGAAGTATGGATCACCCCACAGCAAAAGCTTCCAATGAACAATGGATCTGTGGTTAATGAGTCCCAGGAAGTCCTCTCACCTCGCTCAAGCCCTTGGGGTGAGAAAGTTAAGTGGTCCTGTGCAAGCTCAAGTGACTGCTCACCATTTCCTTAATATTCCATCTCTTTGTGTTTTGCAGTTTGCCTTCTGCTGAGCTAATGTTTATTTTTCCAGAGAGCAGTTATTGTGGTAAACTGATATCAGACCAGCAGTGTGGGAAATAAGATTTCATCTCCTGTACTTCAACACTTCATCCAGGAAGGCAAAGAGAGCCAACCTTCTTTGTTTTTAACATGGATGACACCTCGTTGCTAGTGCAGTGGTGATGGCTGTCACCCCTTGATGCTTCCTGGGTCTCTCTCACCAATGATTTTCCATGATTTAGATTGTGTGGTTTTTTTGAATGGAGAAGATACTGCATTCCCCTCATTTCAGTGTGGAAACCCCTTGGGCACATCAGCATCTGCTGCTGTTGTCTAGATATTGGGACACCAAGACCTCCAGGAATATGATTCTTTCCTGTTTGTCCATCTTAATCACACCCTCAAGTGTTTTTTACTTTACCCACATAGGTAATATTAGAGAAAATAATGGGACTTCTGAGCTGAGAATGAACTAGGCCCCATTTGTGTGTCTGTAGACCTCTGCTATCCAAAAGTGTAGAAGAAAAAAATGTCCTTTTACTTTTGCAGTTGTGGAGAGCAGATGATTCTTTATGGAAAATATAACTCTCTAAGAATGTTTTCTATTCTAATCTTGCTGACTAATCTTTCTTCTTCTAAAGCTTTAATCTTGCTTAAGGAATAAATGTGTGATATTGTGTTAGAAAAGCCAATCAACTGCTCAGGCGCTAGCTGGGAAGCAATGTGAGCTCTCCTTTGTACAAGCTCTCCTCAAATGTGATTGTTTCCCCAGTGTCAAATTCCATGGATTTTAGCGGCTGAATGGGTACAAAATTTGACATGGTCAGAAACGTGTGCTTATAAAAACTTATTACCGTTGAATAGCTGGTGCATTCTTGGTGCACTCATGCACGAAGTGCCCTCGGAGAGGCCTGGCTGGCAGCACCTCTGGGCCTCATTAGCACACACGCACCCGTCCCAGGCTCCCTGAAACGCCGTCCCGCCCGTTCCCATGTGCCGTGGGCAGGAGACGCGTGAGGCTGCGCGGAGCCGGCGCCCCCGTGCAGCAGCTGTCCTCAGTTAACCCTGAGGCTGGCCCGGGCGGAGCAGAGCCACCGCGGCTCCTCAGCCAAGGCAAGGCCCGCGAGTGAGGCATCTCCTGAGGGCGAGAGCTCACGTGCTGGGAATTACAGCCAGAGCAATGCTGGACTGGGAACAAGGGTGGGCACAAACACCAAGTCTCTGACATTCCAGCTGACATTGCTGCTCGTGGGTTCTGCTGGGCACCAGCACACATGTAGCTCCCATCTCCACAGCATGCTCCACCAGGCCAGTAAAGTCCAACAAGGTGTGGCAAGCTGCCACATCTGGATGCCTGGGTCACTGTAACCCAAACAAATGGGAGCCCACACAAATGGAGCCCATAGGGAGTATCTATTTTAGAATCACCCAGTGGTTTGGGCTGGAAAGGACCATAAAGACCATGTAGTTTCACCCTCCTGCCATGGGCAGAGACACCTTCCACTATCCCAGGTTGCTCCAACCCTGTCCAGGCCAGCCTTAGACACTTCCAGGATGCACAAAGCCAATGGCTCACACTGCACACAGATACCGGATCGGTGTGCATACACCAGCTTTAAGAAAAGCTGCTTCACCCTCACAAGTTGCTCCACTGCTTACACTACCAAAACCTCTTTGCCTGGATTAGTGCTATCCCCTAGACTTGGAGACAAATCTCACAAGTTATTTGGAATAGTTGAAATAACAAGGTTTGGGCAGTCAGGGCTGTGTGGGGAGGTTAAGCGCACATGCTGAGCACGCAGCGCCTCCTTCCTGGCCTTACCCAGCTCTGCACAATGTTCTGCTTAGAGCCGAGCTTTTTAGCTCAGGCAGAGGGAACTCCAGTCCCCCTGACGCACCTGGGCATGATGATCACCACAGGATGACTTTCCCTGCCTCTCTGCACTGCAGCATTCACGGGCAAAGGGCCACAGTAACCCCTCTGAGTGGAAAGGCATCACAGGTGAGAGCTCTGAGTGTGAATAAATAAGAGCTGTTGTCAACAGGGAACTTGAGCGAGAAATCCAGATTTTTTTATGAGTGTTCAAATAAGGACCAGGGAAACCACCCTGGACACCAACTGCAAATCCAGTTCTCATCTACTTTGCTTTAAAGACTGCTCGACAACTTTTCTAATGCCTATGTGACTTAGGTGATTGAATCCAATTGGTGTCATGCTAATAGTGGAAACACTTCCCAACACACACTGATTCTCGTAAGATATTCATTAAAAAGCAAACAGCCTGAAGGTCACTATTTTTAAAAGAAAAAGGAACAATTTTTCAATTTAAATTAGTGGGTCATTGTTTGATTTTATTTTAGTAGCTGAAGCTATCTCTGGAAATTCTCAAAACGAAAAATGTTATTGATACAAACCATCTGAAACAAGCACAAATATTTTTTTAACATCCAGTGACCTGAAATTCCATTTTTTACTCAGCTCCAGTTATCAATAATAATAAAGAAAGCAAAATATCTTTCTCCATTAGAAATATGACATGCACAGGAATAATATCCAGTGATAGCATCACATCCATTCCTTTATGAAAATTCTGCCTCACTACCTAAGTTTTCCTAGGAGCTTGAGATATCCCTTGTACTATACAGAAAAGGTCTTAAAGGGGGATTCTGGCAAGGTTCAGCTCCATTTCACCAGAAGATAAAAGAAGCCCCAAAGATAATAAGGAGTGTCATTCATAGGTGGGATGAGAGCTAAATTACCCCACATTCAAGCAGAGCTTTAGTTTAAAAGACAAGAGTGGAGCATCCTTATTTAGCTATAGTGATTCCAAGGCTGCTTCCACATGCAGGTTAAATGCAGTAAGGGGTGTTGATCCCTAAAAGGCATGGGAGAAAGAATAACTTTAAAGGGTTGAAACTTTTAACTTTGACATTTTTAAAGTAGAATACTTCAGGTTTGGTCTTGGTGATAATTTTATTTTCAACGTTCACCTGCATTTATTATACAGGGTCAAATTGAACTTGCCAGTTCAGCACCAGTCCCTCTTTTTTTTTCTATTCTTTCCATCTTGCCATGACTTTGTTTCAGAGTCCACAAGAACCAGCCTCTTTATACAGGCCGCCAAACCAAGAATATTACATAGTTCTATGTTCTTTAAGCTTTCTGTGTATTAAAAATTAGTATTCATGCCATGGTAAATGTGCTGTGAGTAAATAAAAACTGTAAATCCAAGTGAACAACCAAACTCCTGACACTGCCTGCTTCAAATGCTCATCTCCTCCTACATTGTCCCCAAGCCAGCAACACACATATATCCAGATATACAGAAAGAGGAAAGGAATTTCATAAGCCCCCAAGCCAATGAAATTCCTCCTCTGTTCTCCTCCTGACCAGGGCCTTTGAGTTTCCAGCATTTTTCTTCCTGGCCATTGTTAGTTTTGGCAAGAGCAGTAATACCACTAAGAAGTTACAGACCCTCCGTTCCATTCCAAAACCAATTTAGCTAACTTAAACCAGCAAAAAAAAAAAAAAAACCAACAAAAACAACAAAACCCACACCTTCTTATCAGATGGAATTTCCACTAGTGCCGGAGGGACAGAGGAAATCAGAAAGCATACTACAACCCAGCCGGAAATATTTCTGACCATGATTAATGCTTCCTTTAGCAGTGCGACAGGATCTTTGCAGATCTTTGGGGATCCTTGGAAGAGTTCCATTTACTACTCTCCAGGCCATATTTTGCCATGAAAACCTTATTACACAACAGAAGCATTAACGGACTCAGAGTAAAATAAGAAAAGATGTATTATCCTAAAGATTTGGAGAAGAGGGAGAGAAGAAGTTAAGAAAGGCACACAAGGTTTTCCTTTCACTCCATGTGATTATGTTGTGATAATGCCCGCTACAGACCTGTCCATCACTCGCGGACTCAGGTCAGAGAAGCTCTCTGACCCGACCAGCTGGGTTACACAAGCCAAACAATGACAAATTCAGCTTCAGTTGCTCTTGCCAGAGGGATCTCAGGGTTGCCTGTTGAGCAGCTATGAGACAACCACACTTTGCTTTTATCCGTCTTGCTGCTTTTTTCTTTCTCTCTCTTTTTTTTTTTTTTTTGGTCTTGGCTAAGGAATTTGCAGGGATAGCTACAGAGCCTGGAAAGGCCCAGTCTCTCATCTCCAACACAGAAATGTGTCTTTCTAACTTTGGCTTCCTTGCTTAGCTCCCACATTCCCAACTTTTAGCAGATACAGAGGTAATTGCTTTGCACTACCTTGATAGGAAGTACTTCAAAGCTATCCTCTAGCACAATAAACTCACCTTGCAGATTTCTAGGTGTTGCTGTGAAGCTGGCCAGTGGCATCCCACAGGGAGCCAACTCAGCTCCAATTGGCACTGGATTGATCTGCTTCCTTCCAGTCACTGGGGAACGCCATGGCCACAGGCATAATGGAAGATAATGCTTTTATTGGAATGGCAGGATACTACCCCCATTTCCAAATTACCCTAAAGAGAAGCAGACTCACTCAGGAGTGCTGAAGAGTCAGGAATTAACCAAAGACATTTGACTGAGGATTGTTCTTGGTCTACAACTGGTCACCAAAAGTACAGGGGCAGAGTACAACCCCCTGTGAATTACAAAGAGGGCTTAATGTGACTCAGAAAAAATCAAGATGATAATGCTGTTGTTGGCATGTGATTTATCCCAACCAGAATTTAGCTTGTGGCATCACATTTTTTCCCTAGTACAATATGCCACCACCTGAGCTTCTATAATATCACCAAAGGCAGAAGGTCTCAGAGCAGTGCTGTCACCCTCTCCACGCAAACCCAAAAGTGTGATTCAGCACTGACCCAGCAGGAGCAGGACCACAGACTGAGCCACTTTCTGTCATTTCTTTTTGCCTTGCAGTCTCCCATCCAAGGGGTGATAGAGTCCAACCAGCCTAATGAGAGCTGACAAGATCCCAGCCTGAGAAGAATAAAACCTACAGAACAATAGATGCTCACCCTGGCTCTCTTCAGCTCCAGCCAGCACAGGAACCTTTTGTTTCAGCAGCTGATGAGATACATAACAAGTCATAGAGACACTCACTGAGTCACTCAAGCGCGCTTACTTTTGTTTCTGCTTACTCTTTCCTCCAAACCTCCAGCTTCTGTTGGTGTGTCCATGGCTCACTCTCCACCAATCTCCATCAAACATTGATATAAACCAGAAAAAGCCCATGTCCCTGGTGGGCAGGGAAACCTCAAACTCCATTTCATGATTCATGTCCAACACTTGGTTAAATAACAGCCAGTCTTAAGGAAAGCACAGATGAATGTTGTGCCCAGACATTTTTTTTTGCATAGCACCAGTTTCTTAGAAATCTTGGATGTTCTCTGTACTGGTTTCTCAGTTCTGACTGTACAGAGCACAGTCTCCTCACAGTTTTTCTGCCTTTCCACACTGGCCAAAGGAACAGAAAGACTGAAGCACCTGCAGTTCTTGTGCCTGAAGTTTGCAGGTTGCTGCCCCAAAGGACTGGACAACATGGAGGGAATAGCAATTTTTGGATGTACCCCCTGGTGAACAGGTGAGGACACAGGTGCTGCTGGCAGGTCAACGCGTTGCTACATTAGAGGCAGACTCAGAAAGAAGCGCAAGGACTTCTGTTCCCAAAGTAGAAGGAGCTGTTAATAAATTGGAAATGCAAAGTTTTTCCAGCTATGGAGGTGTATTGTGTGGGGACCCCTGGGCTAAGCCAAATTGCCACAGACTAAAGCAGGAGTGGGAAGGGGGCCTCGGGCTGGAAAAAGAGGCTGCTCTGCACTTATGGGCATGGAGAAGCAGGGAGTCCCTCCCCCGCCGTGTCGGTGGCTGTGGTTTTGGCCTAGCAAAAAGAGTAAGTTGCCCCTGATGAAGCTGTGATGGAAAACTAATTCTCTCCAATAATAGCCCAGTGCTAAGAAACATCTGTGGATCTGGGCAGGAGAGAAAGCAAGGATCTCTCTAAGGGCATTCGTTTCTCCATCAGTCTTTTGTGGTGTCTCCCTCAGCCACCTCCTTCCCTGCTTGGTTATTCCAGCATTAGTTTGCATGGGCGGTTTGCAGAGACAGAACAACAGAGGTCTGCTTGGAAAGCCAGCAGAAACCTCTTAGCTTGAGACCAGAAATGTGCAGAATCCCCAAAGAACAAAAATGTTTGAACTTGCCTCCCCAAAAGTGTTGTATTCATTGACTTGCAAGCAGGGGGAACAACCATAGTAATTTAACCTAGGGAAGAGTGCCAACAACTTATTTAATTGCAGAGTTTGTGCCAACAACCCCACAATACAACTATTAATACAAGTCTGCAGTACAAGACTAATTCTGCTAACCTTTTGCTGTTGCCTTTTAGTCAGGTCAGTGGCTGCATCCCTTCTGTGCTGACACTATTCAACAAACACTGGCAACTGCTTTTAAAGCAAACACCAAACGGAGCAGGGCAGGAGGGAAGGGAGAGGGACCATTGAGAAAATGAAGATTCCCCCCACAACTCCATCCCTCAGTGTCAAATGTTTCACATTTCTTTCTATGTTTCAAGCCCCTCTCTTGAAATTGGGAATGTGTCTTGCCATGTATTTGCCCCTGGAAAACAGCCAGATCTTTGGTCTGGATTCCATCAGCTCATTTGGCAGTTTCTATGAGACGGCATTTGAGAAATGTGGGTCTATCTCAGCTCACCGGCAAGACTGGTCATCGATCAATGTATGAAAACATGAGGTCTGACACTGGGGACCAATCCACTTTTCTAAGTGGATTTTCAGCATTTCTTTAAAGAACACATATTTTTACAGAAAAATTTAAAAAGAAAGCAGTACTTGCAGCACTACTGCAAGTTTTCAAGGGCACGATTATTCCAGCAATTATGTGCCATTGTAAACATCTTAAAATCCAGTATGAAATGATGCATAAATCTCAAGCAACATCATTCTTGTATGAGGTACTAAACTCCCTGCTGCATTTGCAGACTCTTGCTTCACTCTTCACCCATCCCCACATTTGGGTTTTATACTTAGGTCTTGTGACTGTATCACAACCATAAATTCCAAACACCTGGAAGCAGATTTCTTTATTAACAGCATTAAAGGGGATGTAGCTTTTACCTTTATCCTGCTGCCACTACCACGATAGAGAAAATAAATACTGCTCACAAGCTCAACACAAAAGCAAGGTAAAAACTTCCATATGGCTACAGTGATTGCTCCTTCTCAGGGGGTCAGCAGTTCTCCACAGGTACTGGGAAATTTTCAGACCCTGCTGCTCCTACGAACCAACTCCCCAAAGACTTCAGCTCACAAATGGTACCTCTGCACGGCACATTCAGAAATGCCCATTCCCGATAGCGGCTGTTAAGCCCGGGGATCTGTTGGATCTCTGCTGGCCGGGGTTGAAAGCGTCAGAGCGGCGGATGTGGCTGGGCCGGAGCTGCTTACGGCATCGCTGCAGAATGTGTGACTGAGCCCCGCCACAAGGCCCGGCCACGGCATTTGTCAGCCAAACTCCTCATTCAGCCGGGCCTCGGAAAATCCCCATTCTTGACGGAGAATGGGAAATGGCTTTCAGGCTGGCAGATTATCTGGTGAGTCTGTGGGAACTGCAAAACACTGCACCTGCCTGAAAAATGGCACCAGCTCAGCACAAGACGTTTCCAGAGGGGAAAGTTAATATATGGGAGGAATGCACATAAATCCTGTTATTTCTTAATGGGATTTGGGAGCTTATTTCTCACCCTGTGCTTTGAAATGTATCCCACAGCCTATTCTATTAATGAATTTAAGCACAGTGATTTTCTTATCAGCGGGAATCATTCTGCACTGGGGTTTGATTTTTTTTTGGTGGGATTTTTTAATGCAAGTGTGAAAAATTAATATTATGCTTGAATACCAGTTAGGATGTTAACAAGCTGTGTCCTGGATAAGCTGCTCTTGTTCTGCTCTTGTTGTTCTTTTCCTAATTTCAGTTGACCAAGAAACCTGGAATCATTTTTTTGTTGGGCGGATTTATGATTTAGGCAGTCGCTGGCTAAAAATGGAAAGATGGGAACTTTGTTTCTGGTCTCTCTCACTTAAAACAAACAACATTTGGAAATTTGTTTCCAATCAGGTGTACTCAGTTGGTAGTGATGGGTACCAACATCTTTCAGGGTTTCCTGGCACTGCCTTGGATGCTCTCTCTGCTGCCACTGGATGGGGCTTCACTCAAGGCTTTTGAAGTACACGCATGAGTTACAAAAATTTTCTGCCTTAGCAGTCTATTTTCAAAGGCCTCTGGATGTTGTTCCTTTGACTACCAGAGTTTGTTGGAAAGCAAATTACAGTTCACCTCATTTTCACTTGCAAAGATCCCTCCCAATTCTGACTAGTTCAGAGAATATCCTGAGTTGGAAGGGACCCATAAGGATCATCAAGTCCAACTTCTGGCTCTGCACAAGACCAGTCTAAGAATCCCACCATGCGCCTGAGAGCATTTCCCAAGCACTCATTGGGCTCTGCTAGGCTTGAGGTCCATGACCACTCCACTGGGGAGCTTGTTCAGTGCCTGACCACCCTCTGGGCGAAGAACCTTTTCCTAATATTCAGGCAAACATCTCCTGACACAGCTCCGGCTGTTCCCTGGCATCCTGTCACTGGTCGAATGCTTCCCGTGCGATAGACCTGTGCTGGATTCATGCTTCACAATTTTGAGCTTCCTCAAAGGCTCCTGAAGGCAAACACTAATGAAATTTGAGATGAGATTAGCTCAACTCCAGCTCTATTATCAATGATGGGTTTTCTTCCTATGCCTTGGGCCCTCAAGAACTGTGGGAAAGGTTGAAAGCAGTGGACCCGTTCACAAGCAAACATCTATTGTATACAAACACTGAGTTAAAGAATGCATTCCCTGGATCTCATTTTAGGATCAGTTTTTAAACCTCGACTCTGACTGTATCTGCTACAGCCAAGGGAACAAGTATATGTAGCATTTTTCTGTCTAATCTTTCATGCAAGCTAAAGCCAGGGTGGGATTTATGAAGGCTTAATTTCTTCACCCTAAGGATTACTTGTTATGTTTAATCACACAGGATTCCTCTCTGTCCTGAGAAGAAAATGTTTCTTCCCTTATACCTTTCTGTGACTCTGAAGGATATGACACTCCATAACTCCAGTGGCAGCAATGAGGGGTGGAGACCTGATCTTTCAGAGCAGCTGTGTCTGGGGATTTGGGCCAAAACTTCACAGCTTGGGTTGACCTCTGCTAAGGAGGAAACTCTAAAGTATGACTGGTCAACTGGACACCAGTACTTGGCAGATGCCAGCCCCACCCCTTCTCAGAACAGAGAAATTCTTTTTTTCATCATTTCCTTCCACAGGCACGTTCATAACGGGGTTGTCTGTGCCCCTTGGGTTTCATAGTTTGGGACAAGCAAGGTATTCCCTGTAGCCAGGCTCCCTGTGATGCATCACAGCTGGCACCGCCCTTTCGGTGGTCTGAAAGCTGCCCCGACCCTGCTGGAGCAGCAGCAGTGCCCACCAGGCCCTGCTCACATCAGGCACTGGTTTGCCTGCAGTTGCTAATTCAGTGCTGTGGAAGTGAGCAGAAGTCTTTTTGTGCTGGAGAACACTCGGCAGCCTAATGGAGGGGCTGACAATAGAGGCCTTTTCATGCAGCAACTCCCTCACTTTAAGAAAAGGTAGGGACCCTGCCCCTTGTGCTGGCATCAGCAGTCTTTGGAGAGGCCCTAATGTGAGCCCTAGGAAACCAGGAATACTGGTGAGGAACTGTCTCCTGTTTCCTCAAACAGTTACAGCAGCAGCTGCCAGTCTGCAGCATCCACATTTCCTTGGTGTCTGGGATCAGACGCCTGCCTTATGCACTGCCTGCCACAGGAGTCAGATGTGCTGGCAGATGATTTTGCACCGTGAACCCCTCACCATCACCAGCTCACTTGCAGAATATTGGAAGGTAAAGGTAAAGGGTGAGAAGGGGGGGGGGGTTTAAAACACTAACCACACAGACCCCAAGCTGTTCTTCAGCAGCAAGGCGAAAAACAAAGTTCATATAGACAGGAACAAGGGTGGAAATGTTCAAATAAAAAATTAAAATAAATTTTAAAAAAATCACAGAAGATGTCACCGTGCTTCTGGCTCAGTTTCATGTCCTAATGCCCAGGCCAACAAGTCTCTCATGACTCTGCCAGCTTCAGAGAAGCCTCCCTAATGTGAGCATGGGCCATGGGTTTTGTGCCTGCAGCCCTACAAAAAGGGTAACAGTCCCTAAACTGCCACTTGTCACACCAAGGGGTACAGGGAACAGATGCAAAGAAACTTTGCCTGTCAGCGCATATGATAATTTTATTTTGTTTATGGGGACTCTGAGCATTCAAGAGGGGAAAGCTACGAGCTCCTGGTGCTGGGAGAACACTGATTCCCAGTGTTTGGATCAGAGACAGGGATAAGTGTCTGTGGACCAGCTGGGTACAGAATGGCCTTTTGAGTTTTGTTTTGTCAAGAATGGTGGAAAAATTCTCATTGCACGTCACTAAGTGCTCTATGAGCTCTCTCAACCAAAAATGCCAGAGAAGTAGAACAGGCAGGGGAGCCTTGTGAAGGCAGCCAGGTCCAGTTCCTGCAAGCACTGACTGCTATTCATTGCATCAGAGTTTGGATCAGGCTCCAGACAAGATTTAAACACCTTACAAGAATTCCGGATTATTTCTCAGGCTCTGTCCCACACTATTCCCATTATTATTAAACTTTTATTGCTTCCTACATCCCTGCTGAGAGGTAAACCTCAGAGTTTGTGTCATGCTTTTGGCATGAGGTCCCTGCAAACGACCTGCCCTTTTGAGTGAAGGGAACCCATGAACTCCAGCACAGCATGTGAAAAGTGTTCCCACACAGCCACCATCCGAGGGAGAAGGCTTTGGATGCTTTAATTCCTAGGCAAGAGAAACAACTCCTTTGTTAGTATCGTCAACACGGAGCTCAAAATAAAAGGGCATTTCAGAGGCCTGCAACAGCCAGAACTGTTCCAAAGGTTTGTGTAGCGAGCAGAAACACACCACAGAAATACCTCTCCTGGCTCCAAAATGGTTGAGACTGATTAACATTAATTACCTTAGGTTAAAAATTCTTAGAGAAAATTGAGAGGGAGTGAAACCTTCTCTTACCAGTTTGCCTTTACTGCCTGTAACAGTCAGGGCTTTCATTTTTGCATTTTCAATCTTGCTGCTAAGGGTGAGCCAAAGAAGTAATTTGGAAATAGAAATCTGGGTTTGCTTCTGGGTATTATCATGATTTTGAGGCCACAGAATATTGGATTCTAATTAAATACTTGGTATCACCTGCAGTCACTTTGGCATTTGTGATTGAAGTTCTATTTCCAGATGAAAAAACCACTTGTTTAATGAAATTTCCACTGCAAGCAAATATCCCCAAATTGGGCCAAAATTACAGGGTTCTAAATTACTAAAAGGTATAATAAAAAAATTGGAAATTCAACTCTAGGACCCAAGGTCTAGAAACAGAGGCGTGGAGGTCACTTCAGGGAATCTGACTTCTACTCATTTTGAAGCCTTAAGTGACACATTGAGGGCAGTGAGTTACTTTTTAAGCACAAATGTTTTTAAACACTGAAAACAAAACAAGAAACTGTCCGGGTTTTTTTTTTTAAAGGAAAGTAAATTAAGAATTTGAGAACCTTCTTGCCAAAGGACTATACGACTACATGTTTCATACCACAGAATTAATAAAAAAGGGAAAATACATGGTGTTAATTTGCCTCCTTTTGGGCACTTTCCCACTGCTACCCAGGGACATTCTGGTGCTCCTTTAGGTACTGAGTTTTGGACGTTTCCTTGAGGTGCAGCAGAAAAGGAACATGCAACTGCCTACCTTTTGCCATCCTTCCATTCCTTTCCCGCTGGTACAATAGAAACAGATGCTGGGAGGATTCCACAAAGCTTTATTCTGAGGCTTCTCTCAGGGAAAAATGTGAGTGAGATGTAATAAATTTATGGTCTGCCCCCACCTCCGGCAAAATAAATGATGAATAAACTTGCCTGGAGGACTTTGAATCAGCTGCCACAAAACTGTTTCAGAGTACGGCTGTCTTTCCACAGGGGAAAAAAGAGCAGCACTAGCACAAAGAATCTGCGTGCAAATTCACGTGGTTAGCTGCACACCCAACATTTCTGAGAGTTGAGTTAGGCTGGGTTGCACGATGTGCCAAGCACTGTGGCTGAGCCAGCAAAGCTTCACTGCCATTCTTAGCTGGAAGCTTGACTGTCCGTGCCCATGTGTGCTGTGCACTCAGCCACCTGCCCCCTTCCACATCAGCCTGCCTTGCTGCGCAGAGAGCAGCAACAGGTCTCTACAGCAAAGGGAATCTGACTCAAATGCAGCAAAGAACTTGTTCTTATTTGGAAGGCAATACTAAAACAATACAAAAAAAATATACTAAAGCTCTGATAGCTGTCTCTCTAAACCAGCACTTTGTACCAGCTGAGAATGCAGGCCTGCTTTTTGCACTTATACTCCCAGCTGCTGCTTCCCTCACTTTTGGGTAAATTCTTGGCATGTTACTAGTGGAGAAATGTGTATTTCCCAAGGGATGCTCAGGGCTGTGAGAACCAGTTTTTGTGCATGTGTGCCTTTTGTAAATTCACTCCTCTTGGTTTTGACCTTCCATTACAGACTTTTGTCTGAAGCTGAGAAACATCAGTACTCTGGGTCCCCAGCAGTTCCTGAGGGCTAGAAAGAGCTACCATATTCACACAGATCTGTTATTGCTCTATGATTCCATAACAATACATCAGTGCTACTTGGTTTTAAGTAGTGTTGCAAGCCGTCATGGGCACCAGCTTAGATATTTGTGGAAATATCCACTTTTATTTACTCTAAGGCCATTCAACACCAATCTGTCAGTGCAAACAGACAGGTAAGTAGACATAAATATAATTATTTTCCAACAGAACAGGGAGCCAAAACAGAAAATAAAACTTCTTAATTATGAAAAGTCAGAAATTAAAAACTGACATCCACTTTTTCTGATATTTATATGTAGTATTATGTGGAACCATTGTTGGATCATTCTCAGTGCCTGCATCTTTAATGGTCCCTTTCAACCTAAAACTTTCTATGCCTCTCCAAGCACTCTTGTACAGAATTAAACCTGTAACATAATTCATCATTTCCCCACAGTTCCTCATTACTTCACAGTACACTCAGGCGAGGAATACTGAATTAACTAAATGACTAATATGCAATTAATTCTGAGGAGCAGAGTAGTGAATTCAAGCACCAGAGGAATTTCTCAGTTGAAACTGGAAACCAGGAAAGGGAGCTGCCTGAATTCCAGAGAGCAGAGCTTTCACATGCAGCCATTCTCCAGGTCTGCACCATCCATGCATGAGCAAAACACTGAAATGCTGACACAGATAGCACAAACCAAGCAGGGACTACAAGGAGAAAAAAGGGGAAACCCAACCAAAAGTAAAACCCAGCACATTTTTGCAGTGTTGTTTCAGGAAAGGCAGGCACAAGTCATACAGCTCCCAGTGCCACTATGCACACTCCAGGCATGTTTGACATTAAGGGGCCTGGTTGTTGTGGAAACCAAATCCCATAGATTAATTAATGTTCAGCAGCCAGAGCCATCTCCCATCCTCTCTGTCTCCCTGCCCCCAATTAAAAAAAAAAAGGGGGGGGCGGGTGGAGTGCAATTTTTACATCACAGAAGAATGTCAGAGCAAAAAGAAACTCTTTCCTCACAACTGCAGAACACTGCCAGGAGCAGTGAACAGCCTGTGTTAATCTCAAGTGTTTATAAAAGAAAAATTATAACACCATTTCAGTGAGGCTGCTTTCACTGTCTATGACTATGCCAAACTGCCTCCAAGAAGGTCCTTCAAGAGAGATGATTGCGTGAAATTTCCAAAATTCCTTTACGATGAAAGGACTTTAATAGAAGCCCTCCTTTTTTTACTTTCAACATGTAAATGTAGTAATCACAACTAATTTACTTCAGTGACAGACAGTCTTCCTGTGAATGTGTTTGCGCAGAGAATTGCAACAGGATTTGAAAATGCAAAGGATTTGAACAACACTGATTCTGAGTATCAGCATTTTCTTTTATCTGCTACTGGTTCTGATCCATCGAACTCCCCACATACATCCCATTTGCATCTCGAGGTACTTGGGTAACAGACCAGTTCTGATGAGAATGAGGAATTCCTTCTCCCATTTTTTCCCCCTCAAAATATCCTTGTGAGCTATGCTACTAGCTGCCTGTTGAGAATACCCAATCGTTAAATAATAAACATCTTGAAGGTGCACCGTACTTAACAGATATTTACTAAGTAGGGTGAGCAAACCACTAGCACAGCGCAATATATCTACTTACCAAACAGGTGCAAGTATTTGCTGCAACACACGCTCCTAATTAGCCAACATTCCATCGTGTGACTGAGAGCACTCACTTTGTTTTACCTCAGGAGTGGTGGGGATGGATTGCTGACCATGCTCAGTTATGCCACAACTTCATGACACAAGATCACTTCACGAGAGTCCCCCACTCCCTCCCATTCATAGCAGTGAAATAAATACAGCCAATTTCTGCAAGCCACGATACTTCCTGTGGGACAAAACCTGCACTTGGATAGCTGAACAATGCTGAGAGCTCTCCTGTGTTTCTCAAATACACAGCTCCTGAGCAAAGCTGCTGACTTGAACAGGTGCTCAGCACTTAAAGCCCAAGCCAAATACAAAGTCAGTTATAACATTTCAGTGTTACTTCTCCAACTCTTGCCCTCTGAGTCGGGCACCACTCCCACCTTGCTTGCATGGCATAGAAAATGAGAAAAGTACCTTTGAGATGATTAATGGCTCTCCGTGCTCCAGCCCGCCCTTCAGCGTGAATCCCCATGGAGCACCTCCGTGCAGCAGTGCCTCCAGGTAGATGTATCTTCCCTTGTGGGTGATGCTGCACTCTGAAGGAGATATGCTGGTGTTAATGTTGTCTAACATCCTCATCTGTCCTAATCACATACTCCAGCAAACACAAAACCCACTCAGGCGGTCACAGAGCAACCACGTTGGAAATCAAAGTCCCCAGAAGCCCACCACGAGTCATGCCTGAATAGGAGAAATAAGAAGAGCCTGAGGTGGAAAGTCCTGCTTCAGAGTCCAAGGTGATGGGTTAAAAACAGCCCCATCAACATTTCATCACGCTGCTTCTCTGTCAGGATTTTTGTTTCAGCACTGAGCTCTCCCCATTCCCAGCTACTCTGGGCAGGAGAGCTCGGTAAAGGTTTATCTTCCTGCCTTCGGCAGATCAAAACTGTGCTTTTCAAGATGGGGCAAAAAAAGAAAAAAAAAAGAAAAAGTTTATGGATTTAAAAGCCCCCGGCCAGTAAATTGCCAAAATCCAAACGAATGCTTCATTTGTGATTGATTATCAGTCTTTTCTTCCTTTCTGCATGCGATTTACCATTACAATGGCCTTTTTGCCTCAGCCCACTGCACTAAAAGAATGGAAGCGTCTTCTCCCTCTCAGCTCTCAGTTACTCTGTTCGCTTACTTCACAATTTTCTGACTTGTCAAAAAAAAAAAAAAAAAAAGGCTGGGGGAGGAAGAAGGAGAGAGCAAGTCCATTTCTAAAACCCTTTAAAGGGGTTTAAAATGTGAAATAACTCCATACTTATTGGATTAAAGAGTGAAAAAAAAAAAAATTGGGAAAACTGGAGAAGCAGGTGAAGTGAATCCTGTGGGAAAAATGTTAAGGCAATAGCTGAACTCTTTTCATTTTCTGTGCTCTCCCCGATGAGCTGCCAGAGCTGCAGCAGCTACTGCTGCTCTGAGGGAGGGTGAGGAAGTGAGGGGAGAGAGAGAGAGGGAGAGGGAGAGAGAGAGAGAGAGAGAGAGAGAGAGAGAGAGAGAGAGAGAGATGGATTAAGGCAAGTAAGGCAGTGCTGCCCAATTGTGCACATCAAGCACGCAATTATAAAAGGCAGTGTGCAAAAGCTGGGGAAAAGCCCCCGGAAACCACCATCTTTCTATTGTCCTTGCCAAGGAATTGTAACAATCCAAACTGCCAGTTGCTGAAAACACAATGGACCTGTTCCAAATCAGCTCAGTGGAGCACTGCTAATAATTCTGCTCTCATAAAGCGCTTTTCCTCTGCATGGAGCCTAGCAGCTTCCCTGGACATATTTCTTTTCCCCATTTACATTGCCAGAAAAGGCCAATGCTTTCCCAATAAATGGAATAAGAAACAACACCAAAAACTCTGGGTACTTTTATTAATGTAGGCAGTTGCTTACTGTAGACCATGTGGACATGGACGCATCTGCTCTTCCGTATGTGCACATAGACTTAGGGACTTGGCTCATCATTTAACATATATCACAGCATGTGTCACTGAAAGTGTGCGAAACTTTCTCTGATTTTTAACTGGATCTCAAATGGGACAATAGAGAGAGGAGACCAGAGCCCACTGCCCTTCCTGTTTTGATCTCACCGTGCATGGAATGTGCATTATTTCTCCTTCTGGTTTTGCAAGCTCTCAGGGCCTTGTGTTAACAAAACCTTAATGAACAGTGTGGGAAAAGCTTAGGAGCTGGGACTCTAAACCCAGGAATCCTTGCATTTGTCCATGCCACGCCATTCCCATCAAGATGTTATAGGTTCCCAGAGCCTTCTATTCGCCCCATGTGTCCCAGGTCTCATTTCCAACAGCCATGGAGACAAATGCAGAAAAGAGGCTCCTCGCTTTATTTTTAATGGTAGATGATTCTTCAATCCTTGCTTATATTGAGCTTTGCCCCCTCAGCTTCCCTCCCAGGGGCTGAGTTTTCACTAGCCTCACAACCTGGTCAGGCTCACAGATTGCTATTATCCAGAACTCACCCTTTAGCCTGACTCAAATCAGATTTCTGAGGCTTTACACTCCTAATGTTTCAGTGTGAAAACCCTCACTCCAAGCCACCACAAAGAGCAATTCATTTCCCTGCTCTGCAGAGCCCTTCCAGGGACCGGCAAAAGCTCCGGGAGCTCTCTCAGGGCTGTGCCTCCTCCTCTCCACAGCCAGCAGGACAGGTTAAGGTTGTGTAAAGACACACCAGCCGGGTAACAGGCCGAGGCACTTCTCTGGATTACATCCATTTCCCATACAAAGCGTTTGTCACCACACCTGTCTGCGGACACCAGATTTCCAGTGAGAGCTCTATTTCTTGTGGGTTCTGCTGCATCTGATGATTAAAAGTTATCAACATATTTCTAAGAGACAGTTTTACTTCTCATCCAGCACTGTAGTTCAAGTGCTGAATCCAACATCATTTTTGCCAAAAACTCCATCAAATTTGTCACCATTGCAAGCACAGAATTTTCTCCTCTTACCACCTCCAAATTTGCTACTTTTTCATCCTGTTAATGCAGCTCTAAAAAGGTCACATCGAGGTGCTTCCATGTATCAGAGACTCACAACCAGCTAAGCAAAGAGGTTTGATCAATCATCCAAAAAGGGCTGCCAAATACTGTGCTACTTCCTCAGTGGGCTCTTATTCCACACAGGAGTTCCTCTAAGGACAGAGCTGACATGCTCCTTGATGGGATGCAACTGGAAGAGACCCGGGCTCAGAAAAGTGCTTTCCACATAGAACAATATATTTGGAGCTTTGCACAGTGTCGGTGTAAGGGAAAATAAATTTGAAACAATCATGTCAGAACCCTTTCCCTCATCGAGCACTGCACTGCTAAAACAGCAAAAATTACGGCTGATTTCACTTTCCAGAGGTCCCAATCAAACCCTGTATTTATCATCAATCAAGGTAGCTGGCAACTGCTCTGTCTTTTCCTAAACTCCTTCAAACACTCCATGTTTCTTTCGCAAATGAAGTTCGTCAGAGCACCACTGCCCCCGCCTGCTGAAACCAGAAACTGTCACAGTTTAAGCTGATCGATTTACACGCCAACATTTCCATAGTTAATAGGCATTTGCTACACTTTTCCCTTTCAAAAATGAAGCGTGGTCTGTCCGGAGTGTTTAGAGTGCCTGATCTAACCAAAGACAAGAAATTCAGCTCATTTTGTACACACTTGTTTCTGCCCTTTTGGCACAAAAACTAAACGCTAGGCTTAGTTTAAATCTACTTGCTGCTTAGTTCTATCCTGTAAGTTCGGAGGAAGCAGATTCACAGCTGGTCTCTAAAGAGAAGTTTTGTGAAATAATGTGGGCCCTCCTACCTTCCACAGACACCCAATTGCTGATGGCCATACAGGAAGCATGAAAAGAAGTGCTCCTTTTCCCTTGGTCCCTGGTTTTATCACTGAAGAACTTCTCTTTTCCTTCCAGACAGGACTCTGTGTAAGCTGAGGAGCGTCAGGAATTTCAAATAATGGACATCCTTCAGGCACCAGTGGGCCCAGCTTCTTCCTCTCCCCAGGAGTCCTGATGCCATTCACCTAAATCTGCAGTAGGACAGAACAAAACACAAGTGTCAAAAGACACAGCACTCCTGGATTAGCCCAGGACCCCTTCAGGAATGAATCATTCCCTCGTGGGGTAGCAATTCCCCTGGAAGTTTATTATATTAAAAAAATTAGGACCAAATAAATCAAAAATATGGCTTTCCTATACTTACCTCCAATCATCTGGGGCTGACTGTAATGCATCCATCTCCTCAGCTCTGGAAGATGTCCGTCTGGCATCTAAAAGAAGAAATAACAGCAGGGAAAACATGCTGAGGCTCTGCGTGCTATCAAAGGTATTGCAATCATCAATTAACATTCAAAAGGTGTTTCCAGAGAAAAAAATCTTAGGGCTACATAGAGAACCTCCACTCAGATTCCCAGTTGGATTTGAATTCGTCTTCATTCCAAACCACAGAATAAGCTTATTTGTCTGGATAGGCCTGAGGTAAAAATGTGAAAAATTCAACAGAGAAAGGGGGAAACAGAGATCTGAGAGTGAAAGAACAAAGCTGAGGAAGAGAAGTAACCTGTGAAATCAATGAGTCCACATCCTTCTGGTGCTGGAAAAGGCACTTGCCTTTGAAGTCTGAAAGGAAAGAATTTTCTTTGGAGAACAGGAAAGAGATTCTCTGTTTAGTATTGCCTCCAGCACAGAGCTGCTGTGGCTCGCTCAGCTCCTCAAAGCAAACTGAAAAGCAACAAGCCAAGGTGGGGAAGGGATCTGTCCCTCCAAGTGCAGCATGAGTGCTGCCACAACCCAAGGATGTGAATCCAGGGTGTTTGAACTCGGAACTGCAGGTTTTCCCTCTGCATCTGAATTCTCATCCATCTGATGTCACCACTCTGCTGCAAACAGAGTTCCAGCAGAACTCTGGAATTGAAAAAAGAGTCATCACACTGCAACATCACAACCGTACAATGTTCCCACCCCAAATAAGATGATGATTAAACAATTCATGCCACTGTTAGAAACCTTAACCAACTCTGAAGCAGCTGGTGGGTATGGCCCAGGTATGTGAGTATAAATCATTCCAATCCCTTCCTCTGAAACTCTATCCCCCCTGGAGGGAATGGATTATTTTAAACACAAGCAGTTTGTATTTGCATCCTAATACCTTCTCTGAGACAATCCCGAATAGGAGGAAAGTTACACAGAAATTTGATCCTAAGAGAGTTACTCTGTTTCAAGCATGACAGGGGCTGCTTGATGCTCCAGACCTGAACTCCCAGGAAACAAGGGATAAAAAAAAGCACCTGCAGTCAAGACAGGTGGTGTTCTACAAAAAAAGCACCTTGCCAGGATCCCGATGGGGAAAAGATATCAAGTTTTCCACTGAAGCCAGGCTTTGAATGACACTTAGGGGAGAAATCAAACCCTGAGTACGGCGTTTATTGGATCTCCTTCATGCACATGATCGGCTCCTGAGGGAGGAGCTTGTTCCCAAGGCTACCAACTCAGGCAGAGGAGTGGAGTAAGGAGCAGGTGGCTCCCAGCAGGGCTGGGGAAGTTGGACCGCCAGCCCGTAGCACAGGAAAACCAGGAGCGAAGGCGGGGTGATGAGTGCCCTGCTTTTTTTCCTAGCATCACAATAAAGAGCAAAACTTCAGCGCCCTATCCCAAATCGCGGAGAAACAAAACCCCACACTGCCTGCCCGAGGTAGGTGCTGGCCCCCTCCCAGGTGAGTTTTCATATTTTATTAACACCTCGGTCTGCTGGAGGATTAAAATCTCGCTTGAGGATATCGTAGACCTTCAGGATATTGTAGGGCGTTTATTTACCTAAACAGTTATTTGCTTCTGATCTCTGTGAATAAGAAAAATCTTTTTGTTGCTGCCTCTTCTGGGTGGTGTGGTAGAAGTCCTTTCCTCTTGCTGTTTTCCACTTGGGATTGCAGTACAGCAAGGACAATGGAGAGCTGAGGTCTGTTTTCAGCTGATTCTTACTTTTCTGTAGTAGTTCATGTAAAACCACTTTTCTCCTTTTGTCTGTCTTCCAGCACCATGTGGATGGTTTTTTCTCTTGTAATTGCAAATTATGTGGTACCCTTGAGGAATGATTATGTGTTTTAAATCTTAGTCAGCTATTTAAATAGATTAACATACCTGTCTGTCTCTTGAGTTTTCTCAGACTTAATTTCTCCAGGTGAGGATTTTGTTTTGGGCCCATTTCATACATCTGTTCCTAGAAACTTTTATCAAGGTGGTCTTTTGAATAACCCGAAACGAGGGACAGCCTATAGACACCTGTGTGTTCATTCCTGAAATCAAGATCCAAAATGGCACAGTCAGACATGTAATTTCCTTTGCTGAAGTGATCACCTCTTGACTCTACACCCTCTCTCTCACCTTGAAAATACCAAGAAACATAGAAACTTGTCCTCTCTGACTAAATTGGTGTAAAAACGAAAATATTCCAGTTTTTATTACTGAACTGGATTTAGGGCAAGATGCCTTTGAATCTTTTGCTTTTGACCCTCTGGACCCTTTGGCGGGCAAAAGTCCCCTCACCTGACTTCTGCCATCAGTCAGAACCCGGTCACCCCTCCAAAATGTCCCACTTTACTGGCCAAATATCATATGGAAAATGATTCAGGCTCTTCCCTATCACCGTGAGAGGATTTTTTCCTCCAGCTGCAAGCATCAGCATCGCTAAATCACCTGGGACCCCCGACCACAAAATGGTGCTCCCTCCGTGAGGGGGCAGCGGCCATGTTGGGGCTGAGGGCACGCGGCGGTGCCAGGGGGTCTTCCAGAGGCAGCCGGTGGCTCGGGATGGTCCCTTCCCGCGGGGGAGCAGGTAGGAGACGCTTGGCGGCTCTACCCAGGGCAGGGTGGGTCGGCAGCAGCGCCCTGCAGAGCTCGGAGCCCTGGGAGCGAGGTGTCCTGGAGCGCTGAGGGGCCGGAGGTGCCCGGACGTCCCTCACGGCCCGCGGCGGGAAGCAGAGGCGGGAAAGCGGCGGGACCTGGCTCACCTGAGGGGAGGCGGCTCCTGGCGGCGCCTCGGAGCTCCCGTGCCTGCCATGGCAGGGCTGAGGGGTTTTTCTCCTCTGCTCGCGTCTCTCGCCCCTCCAGGCTGGGCTCCGGGACCAAGGGCTCCGCTTTTCTCCCCAGCGTGCCCGCAGGAAGCACCCCTGGGCGGCTGTGTCAGGCAGAGGGGTGTGCTGAAGGGGTTAAGTTAGCCAGGTATGGCAAGTGCTGCCGGGGCTGCCTCCTGGCCTGCGGTGCGGTCACAAGTGCTCCAGAGGACGAGTCACGCAGGGAAATCCAAACAAACTGAGCAAGAAGGCTGTCAGTACCATCTGATTTAAAGCTGCTACCGAGTAACAGATTCCTCTCTTTTTCTTGTCCCTTTTTGTCTCTTTTTCTTGTCCTTTTTTGTCTCTTCTTGTCTTGTCTCTTTCCTTCTCCCCTTCTGTCTGTCTCCTTCATTCTGTTTCTTGTCTCTTTCATTCTCCCTTTCTTTCTTTCTGTCTCTTTCCTCTCTTTTTTCTTTTTATTCTTTTCCTCTTCTTTTTCTCTGAAAAAACAAACCAGAAGATTTAGAAAAGGAGGGAAACTTGTCTCCCCTTAAATACCTTTAAGTCTTCCTGCAATTTTAGATTAGATGGGCAGAATTAATTTTGTTACGTAAAGTTGTCTCTTAATAGATTAAAAAGTAAATACACATCTTCTTCATAGGTGCTATTCCAATGAACAAGAATATCCAGGAATTAAGGTAGTACACAGTATTCATTAGCTATTAGAAAATTCCTGTTCCTGCTATGTGTCTTTATATTTTTTCCCCAGAAGCCACTGATCAAATTTAGTGGTTTTTATACTCAATTGTGTATCTAATATTTGAAAGCTTCTCCCACAGAAGGGTCATAAATGAGTTTGGAAAATGATGACAAACTGAGATTTGATTTACTGATTGACTCAGACTGATGATTCAAACTGACACCACACCCTCAGGAATGGAGCAAATAATCCATTGCCTGATCAATTCCAATAAAACAAGAGTGAGAATTGGTTTCCTTCCTTTTGTGCTCAAGCTTTTAAGTAACCAAACTCTCCTCCTGTTCTACAGTTTCTCTCAGAAAGGTGGAGATGTGCAGAGGAGGCTGCATGAAGTGAGTGGAAATTTGGGGCAGCTTCTTAAATATAGGTGAGTCCTTGTCACTGCTGACTCTTTGGACAGTTTCAACTGTGTTGAGCAGCCTCTTTTTTATTCAGGTCGTGTTAGTATTTTGGTTGGTTTAGTTAGTTAGTTAGTTTGTTTTTTTCTCCTTTAGACCAGTGAGCTGTGTGAGCAACAGGAAATCTGTTTAAGTCTGATGGGCAGAGCAAACTGGTGGAAATGCAGCTGGAAAGAGATGCACTTCAGGATAGCAGGTATGAAGGCCCAGACAGATCTATCATGGAGAGTGTCTGTAGGAGCTTTGAGAGGCACAGCAGGCTTCCTCAGGGAGAAGCTTCCCTCCTGGAATCACCCTATAGCACTCCTGGGTTACAAAACAACTCATCATTTAGTTGTAAAAACCAGCAGTTAATCAACTGAAGTATTACACCTGTGGGGGTAAAACCACAGCTGAATCCTGTTCTCCAAATGATTTTACTTTTGTTTCCAATTGCAGACAAAAGGAACTGCAGAACCAAGAGAATCTACAAATGCAGTTTAAAAAAAGTGCTGGAGAGCTGGAAGCTGCCAGCCAGCAGCAGGACGAGGTGCTGAGGGAGACTGGCGGCCCAAATGTGCATCTGACACAGGTGATCCACAGCCAGAAGGAATTATGCTGGAATTACCTGGCATTCTAATGGACTGCAGAGACAGGGCAGGCAGGAAGCTCTGCGAGCATGGAGACGTGGCCAGCCTGCTCACCCACAGCCTGAGCACAGCATTCTGTGGTGTCCTGCAGGAACTGGACTCGCAGGTGTCACACCTCAAAGGAAAGCTGGTCCTGGTATGTGAACAAAGTCCTAATTTTGTTTCCAGCACTCTGTGTTCTAGTTTTTAGGAAATATATTTGAAAACTCCCTTGTAATCTGGCGAGGCTGGGTTTACTGCTGGGATTTACTGCGTTTCCACAGCTCAGGGTGGAGCCAAAAGGGAGGAAATCATGCTTTAGAATCTGTTGTTCAGACTGCCTTTTCTTCAGGGGTTTGCTGTGTCATCTGTTCACAACAGGTGGAGGAGAAACTTCAGCCACTGACAAAAGATTCACAGACCCAAAGAGAACTTCTGCTTCAGCAACATCAAATGAGGTACCCATTCTCTGGGGTTTTTTTTAAATTCATAAAGCATAACCAGACATTTTTCACATGTTCCACGGAGAATTCCTTTGTGATAATGATGATGTTATTTGGGGTGGGGTGACTGTGGGGTAGCAAGCAATGTTTTTAATGGCTTCAATAGTAATTCCAATAAAAGATGTTTGTTTGCTCATGACTTTTTGCTCCTTTTTCCTTCCATGCTGATCATCTCCTGGTTTACTTACTGCCACAAAAATTGTGTTTTGGAAGCATCTCTGCACCTTACTTTTCTAAGCGTCACTTAAGTGGACACATGGAATTTGTTGCGACATCAGTTCCACCATTAAAAGAAAAGACTGACAGTAATTTTGGTGCTTAAATCAGCTTTTTCTTGCTGGTTTCACAAAGAGTTTTGTCCTTTCGTGTTTGAGATGTCCTAATTTTTGCCCTGCAGTCCACTTGAGTTACACAGTAACCCCTTCAAAGTAAAACTGTCCATAGCTTGATACTTAATAACAGAATATCGAAATGAGTACATTTCTGACAAGAGAAAGAAGTTGCTATTTGCCAAGATGAAATTGTAGCCAGTGTTTTCGGTTGGGAAGAGGAATGAGCAGCTAAGAAACGGGCATGACCACGAGGTGGCAGCACTGCTCCATAAACCTGGCAGTGCCTGCAGCTTGCGAGCAGCATGCAAAGCCTGGTGGGGGCAGATCCTTAATTCTGGGTCTTGATCATGGTGTAGAAATGTTAAGAGTAACTTTCATTTGAGAGAGAGCTTAATCTGCTCCTACACTCCACTCTCTGCCCTATTCTTTTAGTTTCTCAGTGCCTTTGTTTGAATGGAGCACTTGTTGCACAGGCTGTGAAATGAAGAGAAAAGGAATAAAAACAGAAATCCTACAAAATCAGGCAATATAGAGGAGAGAGAAAAAACATCCATGTGTTAGGCAGGCTGAGAATGAGGAGGCTGAGGCTGCTTCTCCTTTGATGGTTCTTACAGTTTCTGATTTGTCCACCTCAAACTTCCTATAGAGAACAAGTAAGAACACCAAATTTGGTGCATCCACATCAGGTCTGTCACTTGGAATCCACAGTTTGTCAGCTCTGTTCCCAGTTAGGAGATGTGAAGGAGATCTTTGTAAACAAGGTGTGTACCGGTTTGCCTGTTAGCCTTGGTGCCAGTGAAACTGAATGTGTGGAGATGTGAAATCTTCCAGAGACAGGAACAAAGTCTCTTGGTGAGGGATTGCTTCAGAAAAACTGTCTGGATAATAAGATAAATTACGTTATCTTAAACTTGGCACATAAGAGTATCTTTATTAAATACCTTTATTAATAGCCTTGTAGACTGGTCCATCATCTCATACGCTGGCAGAAGTTGCCTCCTTTCAGAGAAAGTGAACACTACTTGGTACAAAACATGTTTGCCTGGGGATTTCTGAATGTAGCCATGGTGAAGGAATAGTCCTTGGTAAAAAAAGGACTTTTTTTTCCCCCCAGGTGTTATTTTACCATTCCAATCAGCCTTTATGTTGTAGATAAGGGACTTGTGAAGAGCTCTGGATCATAGTGGATGTCAAATTACTCTCCAGAACCTCAGTTAACTCTGAAATGAAACTGAGCTTAATCACTAAAAGAAGACAACACAATTATGAGTACACCCAGGGAATAACTCTGCTGGGCCAAAAGTGTACTTCTGTTCTTCTTTGTACTTCTTGCAAATAGGACCTAGAAGAAAAACAGAAGAAATTCAATGTACTGTTTAAACAGAATTTAAAGATAATTTAAGATAATTAAAGAATTATCTCTAAGATAATTCTTCATGAATATTTGCCTTTTCCTAGGTCATGAAAGAGCAGAACAGAACCAGAAATGTGAAGTGTTACTGAGAAGGAGCAGACAGGCAGCACTCGGAATTCCAAACTGAGAACACTGTTTATTTCTCAGACAAGAAATACAGGATGTGGTAGTCCCATCCAGGTCTCCATCTTCAGAAGAAAAATCGCTACAGATGGGGATTTTCTTCCTCTTTGGTGAGAAGCATTTGAGTGCGTATGGGGGGCTGCTACAGGAGAATGGCAATCATGTTCATATGCTACACTTGGTAAGGTTAATTATTCTTTAAAGCCATCAGATCCAATTCTGCTGCACCCTCTTAGCCTGGATTAGCAATTTTCACACAAGTTATTGGTCTGTTTCACTCTGGTTTTCTTTCTTGCCCCAAACTGGGATTTTTAGTAGTGGTGTCGGCACAACTTTGTGGTTATTTTATACAGTTATGTGTATTACACATAACTATTTTTTATCTAAGCAAAGGATGAGAAAGAAATCAGAATATGTGAAATGGAGGCCAGGCTGAGTGAGCTGGAGTTGGAAAAGGTTCAGCTGGTTAGCATGTGGACTGAGAGGCTCTAGGCACTGAACGATGCAAAAGTGGAAAAAGATGAGCTCCTGCAGGAACTCGAGGCTGGCCAGAGGGAGCTAGCTGGCCTTGCAGGTAGGGAGCCTCAGCTCAGCTCCCACAGCTGCTAATTTGGGCTCATGTTAAAAATAAAAGAGCAGCCTGCTGGCTGAATCTAAATATGGCTGCTGGTACAGCACAAGGTTCCTGCCAGCACAGGATGGTCAGATTGTTCCAGGGAGCCATGTAGGATTCTGACACTGAAGGGGGCGAACACAATCTTAATGGCCCATCTCACTATGAGCAAAAATATTTAAAACTGCCCGAGTCAGGAGACAAAAGCTGATCCAGTAAATCACAGAATAGCAACCTGACCCTTTTCTTCAAGAGTGGTATGTAACAGCGCTACTGGATCCCATTACCCATCTATGGTCAAATTATAGTGAAACTTTGTTTTGTTGCAGATTTGCTACAATGTTATTATTTGATGCTTCAATTTCCAGGTTTTCACAACTAATGCGCGGGAAACCCTATCAAGATATATTATTCAAATATATACAGATGTAGGAAGCTATAAAAATAAAAATACTTCTGAAATATATGAATATATTATTTAAAATTTATAAAAAACAAGATCTAGATCTAAAGTAATCACCAAAGTTCAAGGATGTTCTCAGTTTAATCTGCACAGGAGCTGGCTGGATGCTGCTGGTGACATGCTTTGCTCTCTGCACACTCCTGTACCCTCAGGAAGTACCCCTTGGGAGCACTGCCTTTATCACAAGTTGGCAGCAGATCTGTAACCTTAGTCTAGAAAAATGAGATTTTTTGTCATTCTAATTTCAATCTTTGCTTTCTCTCACCAGAGGCATTTGAACATTTGAAGAGGAATTATCAGGGTGAAGTCAAGGAAATGGAAAATATTGCAAACAGATTGAAAATGCAGTTGAAGTCAGCCCAAGCTGAACTGAAACAGGCCAGGACTGCTCTAAAGACTGTGGAGGGATGTGATGGCGATGGTAACTATGGATTGAACTTCCCAAAAATCACAGACTTTTGTCTTATCAACCAGAGAATATTTGTAAGCATTGCAATCATAATCTTGTTGTTCACTGAGAATGAACCTTGTGTTTTCCAGATCTGGCAACTGCAGCAAGAATGCAGAAGCAGATCACAGCCAAGAGAGGACAGATAGATGCACTACAGAGCAAGATAAAATTCTTGGAAGAGGCAATGGCAAACGCAGCTAAAGTCACAAGAACTCCTTATACAAGTATTTCACTGCATTTAGAGAGATTTCTCCTGGGAGAGATGCATGGGCAAAAGCACAGTCAGCCCATGAAGGACCAAAAATAGTTTTGTTTGGTGTCCATGGAAATCAGCCTTCTGCACAGAGACAGGTTTTAATTTATGTTTGTTTTCAGAAGAATGACAGTAATTGCAATGAGAATCAGGCTCTTACATAGCAGTTCTTCCTAAAAATGTCAACTTAGGCATTCTGTATCCTTCTGGCCCTGGTCCTTGGTGCTTCCCTTCTGGATTCTGAGGCAGTTCTGGATGCAAACTCTGTGTGTCAGAGTCTGTCCATCACCATGGGTCCTTTCCCACAAATCGCCCAGTTACCAAGAGCTGTAGTTCACTGAATTATCATTTATATCTGTTCACTGTAACCTGTCCTGTTTCCTCACTGGCTTGGGATCCTGAAGCTTAAAATTCCAGTTTCAAAATGGATCAAAAATCAGAGATCTGGTTTCACTGAGAGCAGTCCAATTGCACTTTTCCTTGTAAGGCCTTTCTTTTTGTTACAGAGCATCATCTTTGTGCAAGATGCAGTATCTAAGCTTCTCAAAGGGTTAGTTCAGATATTTCAAAGATTAAAATAAAATCTACAGAAGATAAATGTCTATTGGGAACTCCCATTCTCTTTTCTCGGAGTTAATCAATTTATACTTCCGAAGATAAAGAAGGAAAAAGAACTGATTTTTAATTTAGCACTGCAGTGAGGACCCAACAGGTTGCAGGAGCACTTGCATCAAAGTCTACTTTAATCTTCTTGGTTCCTGCATCATTATTTGTTGTACAAAATGAAGCAGCTCCAACACTCGAGACAGACTCTACCAAGGTGGTAGTCTGGTTTCCTAATGGGAATGTGGAAAAGGAGGATATGGTCTGACTCAGTGCCACTTATGAAGCTTTGTTCCCCATATAAGCCCTGCTGAAACCAGTTTGTTCACATTAAAAATTACTTTTCTTTTTAAATGAAAATGGTGGAGCAAAGTGTTTCCAACCAGTTCCATTCCCAGATGGAGCAAAGATCAGTGGGAGCAGTGCTTTGAAATCGTGAAATGCTGAAAAATAGAATTCTCAACAGTGAAAAATCCAGTTGTCACTGAAACAAAGAGTTATTTGAACCAGGCCTTTGCCTCAAGTCCTGAGCAGTTAGATGAGAATAATATTGCACTTCATTTCTGGGATGGCTGTGGCAATAAAGGGGTTTGTGTCTGCGGATGGCTCAGCTGCTGCAGAGTTTGCATGGCAAACATAGAATGGGTTTGCCTGGCAAACACTCCCAGGTGCTCCTGTGTCTCCTCTCCAGCCCCGTGTCTGTGCCCTGTACAGCAGTACCTGGGGTCACGAGTTAAAAAGGACAAGGCAACAGTCAAGGGGAAGAAAATATGTTCATTTGGATCAGCTGAGGTAAGAATTGACAACAGAATGCCTTTGTAAACACTTTTTAACTGAATTATTTTATTTCAGAAGGCTACCAAGCTGGATGTTTTGAAGGAAGAACCATTGCAGGATCTGAGGAGGATTCTACAAGAATTAACAAGCTCAGACAGTGAAGTTCTCTCCGTGGATCTCAGCAGCCGTGGTGGGAGAAAATCCCCTTTAACAACCGTGAGGAATGCAGTGTAAGAATAATAGGTGTATTTCTGTCGTGTGTTGTGCACTTACAGTGCCCTCTGAAATTGGGGTCTGGCTCTTGACATGCTTCAGGAGCAGTGTGGGATGTGTTTTTGCAAGGTTGGGTTTACACATAAGCTTGAGACAATCTGGAAGCTTCTAAAGCTTCTCTTTTTTGCCAGGTTGTTCAGATGCTTTCAGTGGAAGGGAAATAGAAGGTGACCACACCATTTGCCTTCAGTGCTTGCTTTTTCTTTTGTTCAGAACTCCTTTCTTCTTTTCCTGCCATATGTAAATACCCAAATGCAGATTTTTTTTTTTTTTAACCAAACACATCATAATGACAGGGGTACATGAAGTTGAAAAGTCAATTCAGCACAATTTCTGATGTTTCTTGTCCAGAATATAAGGATACTTCATAAAAGAAAATGTAATTTATTAATTTTTATTAAGATTAAATGAAAATTGCAGCTGCAGAGGCTGCTACTGCAAGCATGGTGGAAAAGCACATTTTAGGACAGTGAGAAGTGGTTTCACTTAGGTGAGCAACCTGCTTCTCACACTACTCATTTGAGGTTCAGTTTCTAAGGCTTTTTTAATACAGCCCCAATCCTGAGCTTGTTTGTGTTGTTTTATTCATAATGCTAAGAGCTTCCTGGGGATTATAAAACAAAGCTTTCATGTCACTTTCATCCCTCTCAGCAAGAGCTCTGAAAGATACTATCCATGGATAAGACCTGGAGACTCCATATGAGAGCTCACATTTTCACTGTGGGTGCTGGCTAGCATGACCAAACTTCAGCATAATCCTTCCAGGATGCAGGTTTTGCTCTCATTTTGATTTCAAGGGTTCTTCCTGCTCACATCCCATAGATCTTCAGTCCCAGGATGTTTCCCTGCTCCTTACATCCCTTGGTAAGTTTTCACAGGCAGCACTGATGTCAGACTGGAACATTACAGAATATTATAAAGAATATAGTTCCAATACAATATATTTTCCTAGGAATTTACTCAAATACCTCTCAGCAGGTGCTATTACAAAGTCTTTATTGCACTTGCTACAAAATCTGTATCTTGCTGGCAAGCAGCTCCTCAGAAACTGACACGAGCACACCCAAAATTGATAACTTCCATGTTGCTTGTGCAATTAGCATCAATAGCATTGTCACATTTTTGGAGCCTAAATTTAGGCTCTTGAGTTCTTTATTTGGATATTTAGATATGGATAGGCTTTTTAGAGGAATCAAAAAATGCTGTTGGTTTCCTTCCAGGTATTGGATGGTCAGTACCTTTTAAACTGTGATGACATGAATTTTGTTACCTCAAAGAAATAAAAGGATGTGGCTTTGAGCAGCAGGGTTTGAAGACCTAACTACCTTTTCTTTTCTTGCCCATAGATTATCTGTTCTATTAACATTGCCTGCAGACATTGACATTATTCTCTATTTAGAATTTAAGTCACTGTGCTTCAAAGATTGGCTCTGTTCCTTGTGAGGAGTAACTGCTTTGGGTTTTCTCTTTGTACTTTTGATTATTAAAGAAAATCTCTGGGGTAGTTACTATCTGCCTTCTAGCAAACCAACTGCAGCATCCAGGGACTTTCCCAGTATCCAAAAGACCTGCAAGTAAGGTTTTTTGGGTTTTTTTTTTGTAGAAGAATTGACAAGTACTTGAGTTTGTAATGGACAAGGAGTCTTGGGTTGTGAGCAGCCATGATATTCCCGGTTTGGGAAGCAAACAAGGAATAGAGAGCAGAACAAAAGCCATTTTGACATGCCAATGACTTTGACAGAAGCAAGCGTGTTTTGTGAGGAGGCTTTAGTCTCCTGCTTGCATGGAGATCTCTCCTCAGATGCGTGCTCACTGCTCTTTGCTTGGACATCTCCTAGGAAAAGCACCCACCTGCTCAGCAGCATCTCCGTGCACAACCTCCCCAAGCAAGTCCCTTGGGAGGGATACAGATACAAAGCCAGATCTCCAGCACACTTGCTCTTAACTACCCCACCTGATGAGCTTGCAGCTGGCCCTGCTGCCTCACCTGAGCACAGCCCAGCCCCAGAGAAGCTTGGCTCTCCACAGGGAGCACCCACAGCCCCAAGAATAGGTACGTCCAGTCCCGTGTCCTGATCAGGGCGCCTTCACTCTCTGCCAGTTCTGTCCCAGCAGAAGGTTGATTCTGTGATAAATGAATTGTGAGTAAAGCATAGCAGCTAATTAATCCATTACACAGTCAGAAGATAAATTACATGCACCACTCATTTTAAGGCCTGGTCAATTGCCTTATTCAAATTAAAAGGCTGTAAGGATGCTTGACATCAATATTTGCAGTAAAAAATGTTTATAATAGCTGTTGTGGTTCCTGTAACACATTTTGTCAAGTTCTGGAGTTTACTGAAAATGTTGGTGTAGATTTTATTTTGTAAGAACTTCAATTTAAAGGGAAGGCTTAGATAATTTATAATGGCCTTTTGATTATTATTGATTATATTACTACTATTTTCTCTAGGTTCTCAGCCCATGAAAACTAGTGAGCCCACACCAAAGAGGCTACAGAACAAGACGGAAAGCCTTCAAAACCTGGTGGAAACATTACAGATAAAAAAAAACAAGGTGCCAATATTTACCAAAAATATTCCTGTTTTATTGAAGAAACACACACTCTCCAGAAACTGGAGAGTACCTGCCAAAGCACTACCTGTGCTTTTACTAGCACACACTAGTTTTACTAGTAGTATCCACTAGTGCATTACTCTGCTCCTGAAAGAGTAATTAGATTAACTCTAATAAGCTTCAGGATCCTTAACATGTCAAACATGGCACTTGCTCAGGGGTGTCCTCGTGTGCTGTCACAGCCAGTTACAGGGAATTTTTGACAAGCTGGTGACACTTTCATGGAAACTGCAAGATTTCCAAAACTTAGTTGCATGAACTCCTGGGATGGCAGGATGCCAAATGAGACGGTGTTTATTTTCTCTGCACTTTTTCTTATTGCATATTCCAGTCTCTGGCCCTTTTTTCTTTTAAGTCTCACTGCACAGACTTGGGAAATTATTATTTCCCCTCATTGCACAGTGCATTTGTGTCAGGGACATACAAGTCACCTGATGTAGGTTAAACTAATCAAGTGATTTATATAAATAAGTCAAAGGTAAGTGTTCTCTTTTTTGTTCTTTGCCATCCACTAATATCCTTAGTGGTTTTTCTATAGTCACATAAAGAATTGCCAACTGAAGCTGCATTTGTAAGGGCCTTGTAGGTACAGCGTAACTTGTTATAGGAGGACTTGATGAAGCTTCAGCTGGCTGCACCTGAGACCTCAACCTATGGAACATAAGGTGGTGTTCAGCTAATCTGTTCTTCTGCTATTTTCAGCTACGTCTCCAATGGTCAGAACTCAGGAGGTGAGGGCAATAAAATCCAAGGAAAAGGAAAGAAAGCTGTCCAAGTGAAGGCACTGTATGCATTAGTGACTGCGTTCATGGAGGTACATGGTGTTTAAAATACATTATGTTTTTAAAGATTAATAATGAAAGCCCTTACAATTTTTAATTCTTGTTTATAGCTCTTATTTTAAATGAGGAGAAAGTACAGAGTAGAAAGGAACCTTAAGGATAATCTCATTCCAACCCCTTGCCACGAGGAGAGACACCTTCCTCTATCCCAGGTTGCTCCAAGCCCTGTCCAAACCGGCCTTGGACCCTTCCAGGGATGGGGCAGCCACAGCTTCTCTGGGCAGCCTGTGTCGGGGCCTCAGCACCCTGACAGGGAAGAATTTCTCCCTATGTCTAAGCTGAATTCTTCCTGTTGAAGTTTGAATTCCATACTGTACCGTGATTCATTTAAGGAGAAGGGAAGTTATCAAACTTTAGTTTGAATCTTGCGTGGGGAGGAGAAATTACGGATTTGTTCTTAAACTGTCCTCATCACTGACAATAGTATTTTAATTAGAGGAATTTTTTTTTAGATTTCCCAATAACTTTTTTTACACTGTTTCTGATACTTTTGGCAACAGTGTTGCAAGGTCAGGAAAATATTAGTAAAAGCATCTCCCCTTTGCTAGGAATCAGTTGCATTGACAATGAAAGGCTGGGTTTAGATAGTGCATCTATCACAGTATGGACTTGCCACACATATTGGATAAATCTTCCAAAATTTTCTTAAGGGGAGAGTCAGGTGTAGAGAATAAGAACCCCTGGGAAAGGTCACTGCTAAGTGCACTCCTAGTTGGGTTCAAGGAGCCAAGACAAAAAAGCGTTTCAGAAGGTGCAGCTGTGTGCCAAGGGCAGGGAGCAGGTGGAGGGGTCAGAGTGCCAGAGAGAAGGGAGGGACATCTCCCTGTCCAAAACAGCAGCTTAAGATCCTTTTGCTTGAATCCAGCAGAGCTGGGGACAGGTCTGGGCTTCCCCACTGCCACCACCAGCAGGCAAGGGACAGGCTCACAGACACATTAGTCTTAGAGCAGCTGAATACATGCAGCCCGAACAGCACTTGTTATTCCATTCATGCAGGTGGATGGCACAGGAGGGCTGTTAGGCCAAGCTTGCCCACAGCAAGGACACCACATAGGGCAACCAATCCTTGGGAGAGAAAACTTAACAGCAGGTTAACACATGGAGAGACTCCAAAGGGTGAGTGCAGCTCCCAGAGAGAATGTGGGATGGGCATGGGTTTTGCAAAGCAAAATAGCTGCAGCGAAGGTTTTAGAAGGAGACTTTAAAATGGTTTATGCCCAGTCCCCTCAGGCTGCTTGCACAGCTCACCATCCAGCTGCAGCTTTCAGCATTTGCGCACCAAACTACTTGACAAAAAGGAATAGTTTGTGTTTCACATAAAGGTAATCAAATTGTGTAATTTGACAGAAGTTTGCTGTCAGGGGTATTAGCAGGTGAACTTTAAAGGTAGGTCTGTGGTTGCAGGCTTTGCCAAGCTGTGAGTGAAACAGTTTATTGTTTGCTTGGAGCCACTGGCTGTTAGATCCATGCAGGAATGTCAACAATGACTTGTTTATCACATGTAGCTGCACTGCTCTTGCAGCCAGAACATTGTATTAGACAGCTATCAGCCATTCCAGCAGCGTCTTTTTTATGCAGCAAGGGAACTTTGTTTAAATCTGCTTTCACCTTTGAGGAAATAGATGGTTCAATAATGAGAAAACACCCCTGTGAACTGGGAGAAAATCCTAACAGGTTTCTCCAGAAAAACTGAAATCCGGGTTTCTTGCTTTCACCATACCCAAACTATTTAATTTATATAGCATAGGTCCTGCTGGGGAGGCAGTGATGGAAATGGCATAATAATTTAGAGGCTGTAGCAAAAGCTCAGTGCAGGTCTTCGTAGAAACCCTAGCTGATCATTCAGCAAGGCGATACAATCATGAGGACTCTGAGTTGTCTGTGGGATCAAAGCGCAGGGTGCTTAATTAAAAAAAACTAATTGTTCTCAATTTGAAAAGCTTCTCAGGGTTGGTCTGTTGGACATGTTCACCATGGCATTAGAGAATCTATTCTAGCATAGGTTAAGTAGCTTTCTAGAGAATAACTTAATCTAATAGCACAGTTAATCTCCTCAGACAAGCCTCAGGCGTGTGTATAAATACGCTCAGGCAGCAGCTTTGACTTCAGGGATTTCTGAAGATCATCTTCTATTGCTGCTGTATATTAGGTATGGTATCCACTTCAGTTTCTTGTTAGAAAAGCCAAGTGCTAAGAATGTAGCTGAGGTTATTCTACTGGATGAAAACCAAAATTCCAACTTGCCAGTGCACTTGTTGCTTGGCCTAAGTCTCTCTCCCACCTCACCCTCCCCTCAATACCCTCCCTGGAGTTCCTTGAGCTATTTTGTGGCCAAGTCTGCAGGAGCAGGCAGCCTGACCCACGCTCATTGAACAGCTGGTATCCAAGTCCCAGTAAGAACACTGCCAACACTTGCTCTTCCCAGCAGCTCTGGCTTTGTCTCACCGACTGGACGCCCATTAACCCACCAGATGCAGGAGGTCAGCTCTGAAGTTCATCTTCCAGTCTTTCAACAGAGCCATTCTGTCTCACACATCCAGACTGCTCCACCACACAGAGCAGGATGGAATTAGCAGAGGCATTTAGATCAGTGATGTGCTTTTTGAAGTACTTCTTCCATACCAAAGTGCTAATTTGTATACTTGCAGATCTCCTACAAAGAGGAGCTTGCTAAAGTGGCAACGTGTATTTGTACCCAAATATACAAAAGGCAGGGAAGCAGAGCAGCTTTCTGCTTCTATCATAGAAAGATACCAACCAGCTGAAGCTGGAAGTATTCTACTTCATCTGGCTTACTAGAAGGCCACAACTTAAAATAAATTCAAGACAAAAAGCTTAGTCTTAAAAGAAAATATTTACAAGTTTAAGCCAAGTATTTGCTAACTATCCTGTGGTATTGTTCCTCAGTATGCCACCTGACTCTGTTCCAGCCAGAACCCTATTCCCTAGCTATCACAGCATTCCAGGTTTTTTTTAAAGCCTGCTCCCACCCCGACAAAGTAATTCATTAAGCTGAGACAGTCCTTTGTGACCTTTGCTCTCCCCTCAGCAGGAGTGGAGCTGCCTGCCAAGCCTTTCATTTGAGCCGAGATGATTGCTGGACAGTAGGGGGTAGAGAATGAACTATTTTGGGGTTCAACCTTTTGTTACTCCAAGAGGGAGGGCCACTTCTCAGCACTTCCTTAGCACTAAGATTTCAGGTCAAGTGGCTCACTTGGATCAAAGTTACCAAAACGAGTGAGGTCACTGGTCAACTGATAATGAACTGTCAATCTGAAAATGTTTATTGTTTCCTTAGTACATTACATAAACTAAAACACTTAAGTTTCTGTTACAGTGTTGGTAACCACACCTCCCAGTACACTTCCCAAGCTCAAGCAGTGGGTACCAAGATGCATCCCACAGCCCCACTCAAAGCAACACTAACTCAAGTCCAGGGTCCAGATCCACCTGGACAGGCAGGTGCTTGGAATGCTGCTCATGCCTTCTTAGCCTACCTTGTGTCTCTTCAGCACACACTCAAAGTTTTTTCAGGTTGCCAAAAGATTTCCTAAAGAGATCTGCTGCTTACGTGGCTCAATATGGGATTTCCAGAGCTCTGCACTTGAGAGGGTCTCCTAGAGAAGAAGGGGAGCCCCCCTAAGGTTTAGGGGCTCGGTGGTTCACCTAGGCAGGTCTGCCATTAGCTCAGCAGCTTCCACCTTCCCATTAATGGTATCCCCACCACTGATGAACAATTTGATCTTCGTGTTCAGTCACTAGGGTCCTGTTACTGCATTCTTCCCAGCGTCTGACGTTCCCATTCTCCACCAAGATAAATTTCCACTCTACTCTGGTGTCTACGGGCAGACTGATGGACTCGGACCAGAAGCCATCCTTGTCACACTTGAGGGGGACATAGCTGTGCCACTGGCCCAGACACTCGTGGTCCCCCGTGACACCGATGAGCTGCGCGTCCGAGTGGGTGATGTAGTGCACACGGAAAGCCACGTGGACGTTCTGGAACATGGGGGGCACGGCTGCAACTCGCTTGGCTTTCGAGTCCCCGTCACAGCAGTCTCCTGGTTCCCATTCTTTGCTGTCTGAGTCTTCCATGCTGCCATCCTTGCCATCCTCCCCTTCGACCAGGTGCTCAGAAACAACTTCCCACTCTTCATGGTCCAAGTCCCTCCTCTCAGCTGACTGACACCGCTGCTCCTCACTTTTGTCCTTACACTCATCGTCAGAGGTTCCTGCCAAGTTCATCACGCACCATCCGTCACTTGCCTGTCCCACCTGGGCTCCCAGTTCGCCTGCCTGGCTACTGGCCATATCAGCTGGATGTTCCCCTGGGTCCGTGACACCGTGCTTTGGGATCAGGTGCTCCAGCTCCACAGGTTCGCCTGAAACTGCACCGCTCGGGACATGGTTAAGCTCTTCACTTGAAACAGCCGCCAGCTCCTCTCCTGGTTTCGAAGGGCCGGACGGGACAGCAGCTGCGACCTCCCGCCGCCCCGGCTCCCCGCCCGCAGCAGCATCCTCTGCAAGCGACATTGAGGGAGAACGACAACGGGTTAAGCTGAGCGCCGGCAAACCCAAGTCCTCGCAGGCTCGGGCAGCCCGGGACACCCCCGGCATCGCCTCCCCATCCCGGTACCTGTGGCCGCCGCCCCCGCGCTCGCCCGCCGGGGCCCCTGTCTGCCGGCCGCCGCCTCCTCGCCGCCCGCCTCGGCTCGCCCGTCGCTGTCGCCGTACCAGAACCAGGCGACGATGGCGGCCAGCAGCCCCACGAGCAGCGCTGGCCACAGCCCAGCGCCCAGCCAGCCCCAGCCGCGGGGCTCGGCGGGCAG